>JABUQX010093972.1:0-47500 GCA_015478945.1 Trachelipus rathkii
GAAAAAAAAATTATGTAATTTATAATTTTTAATTTAATTACTCGTTAATTTATGCATATCACATATATAATATTGATTGCATTCAGCATGATTTACTGAAGCATATAAAGGTACTTTATCAATATAAGTCTTGACCCTCATGATGATCCAGGGTCAATTATTGATTAAAAAGAGATACCAAACTAAACAGTCAAAGAATTGTATTATAAATCATTGTATAGCAGATAGCTCTGTAAAGAATAAAGCGATTATATTTTGAAAATCAAACAGAAAAAAAAATAAGTACAAATAAAGGAGAAAAATAATTTGGACTTATGACGAATTAATTGAGGGGGAGGAATAAAAACTCAAAGTTTTTAATATCCTTTACCATCTCTATGCTAATCATCTTCAATCTTCCTTTTTATTGCCCTAATATGACTAGGGAATAAGTGTGCCTCACATGGAGCCATCGGAAAGAAGAAAAGCAGTAGGAGAGTAAATGACAAAGAAGTCGAGAAATAAGTCCCAAGACCTACACAATTAATTAGTAAGAACTCGTCTCATGTCAGAAAATCCACGACCATAGAACGGAGACTTCACGGATAACGTAACGATCCTACACAAGGTATATCGTCAAAGCTGTAGGGTGTCATTCCCCTGGCCCAGTGGCCACAACCATATCCTCTCAACAAAACCCTAGCCATTCTTCTAACCTATCAAACAAAAAGCTTTAAAAACATTTGCACCTTTCTTCTGCGCCCTCTTACTAAAACTCACATTCTCTCCGTAGAAATTCCTCTTTAACTTAGACATCAAATACCACTTTTTCTTCGGTCCACACCCCACTTTTTCCCACAAGACACACTCACCACTAAACATCAACCGCTTAACCAATCGACTTCCATCCATACTTTCCAAAATCCTTTCCACATGAAAAGAACCATCTCAACATACTTTACATTTATTCTCTCATTTACCGAACCTTCTTTCACACCAACACAACCCTCTAATACGTCATTGTGCGCGCATATTGTTATAACAATTATCTTTTCACACCATAGGCACACCCTAAAGAGTTGTCAGCAAGCGTCCCCGAACACATTGAACTTTAATCTATACTTATTCCAGACCAATAGTCCTCCTTACATATACAATTAAGTACAGGTAATTTAGACAATACATATTAGTATCAATTTTGAATGCACCATTATGACTAGCTTTAAGGGGCAAGCAACTTTCAAAGATAATTAGGAGAGTGACCTTTCGTAGAAAATTATACAACCCAATTCATTATTCAGCCATTCAACAGGAAGGAAATTTATACTGAACTCTGAGATCTAGGCTAATTAATAAATTAAATAAATATACAATACAAATAATTAATAATTCATATCTGAATAATAATTATACACTTTCGCGAAAAGCCTCTGGCATTATTACAAAGCTTTTGTATAGATAAAGAAACTAGATATAATATAAAATAATTCATCCTTTAATTACCAGCATATAGAAGAAAGAAATATATTATAAATAGAAAATGTTTCATTTGAAAAGGAATAAAAAAAAATCCTACGCGACATAGCATGTTATGCATAAAGAAAGGCAAACCAGTGTGAACAAAGTTGAAAGTGAAACTGAGGGATTAAATGCTAAAGATGACTTTTATAATATGAACGTTAATACTGAAAAAGAATTTCCTCACAGTACGTTCTGCATTGTAAGTAGTAAGAAGGTCGGGTTGGGATTATTAAAAAAAAAACTCACGAGTTTATTTTTAAAAAAAAAGAAAACCATAGGGACCAAAATCTTTTGTGGTTTTTTTGTTTTTGTTTTTAAACCTTATTATTTTCCCATATTAATATATCTAAGTCTTTTTCAAAGGGTATATTGAGACATTCAAATAACGAGTGAAACACAATCCTATTGTTAAAAGTGGTATAAATCAATTATATAAAGTGACCAGAACCGAGTTTAAAGTATGGTATAAAACGTTATCTTTAGTGAGCATTCTAAAGGCATCAATAATTAATTACATTCCCTGATGAATCTGACGTTATTATTTATCTATTCTTATATTATTAATTATATAACTATATCACTATATACTATAATCTAACTCCGTATATAATTCAGCCTAGATCTATAGTATATATTAATTACTAACTAATCACTATATATAACCATAGTACCTGGAGCTAATATATACTACATATATATAAAGTTAAGTATATATTGTATATAAATATAAAGCCTGTATTACTGAATATAAAGGCTATCCTTCGAGATAAACAGCATAGTTATAATTATATATGTATAGTAAATAAACTTATATTTAATATATTATATATATGATGAAGTATAGGGAGCCTATCACACCCCTCCTTATCTTTAAGATGTTGTTTATTAGTTTTATACGCAAAGAGTTTTATAATCTGTCTGCAAACTAGACTAGTGACGAAACACTTCTTTCGCGTAATTAAATTTATTCTATTATTTATATCCTTATTTTATAAATATTTAACGTTCGTCAATTATCTTTATTTTGAATAACCAGTTCTTGAAAATTTTAGGCAGTTTGCGTTCGTTTAATGTTAAATCTTCCGTAAACATAGTCCGCAGAATAAATGATTCTATATTTTCGAAATTAAATGTTGAACTGTTGAACTTTTACACATTTGAAGTTTTATATTTTTGTTATTGCTGCTGATCAGTTAATTTAAACAAAACCACAGAAGTATTTTACTGAATATTGATTGATGGATGAATGATCTTTGACATCACTCACAGGTGAGTGATGTTTATTTTTCCAAATATTAATTTTCAGTATATTAATGTCTGATGAATTGTCGGTTGTGCGACAAAATTAAATTCTAATTGTAATTTTTAGGATTCTAATGATAGTAGTGTTTTAAATGCAGTGCGTAATAACAATGTCACTATCTTCATCCAATTGGGAAAAAGAAAAAGAAAACTGAAAAGAAAATAAAGCCTCCTCGTTGTATTTCCAAGGTGAGCAAGTTAAAATCCCTATGTTAAAAATGTTAATCAATAATGATAATTAAACTATTCAATTAATAATGATAAACAGTGAATTAATTTTCATTATTAATTGTAGGGTTTTCAGAGTTGGGTTTTAGAGTTGGATTTCAAATTTGGAGTTCACTTCAGGCTCCGGTTTCTGTCTTGATCATCTTGATTTTAAATTAGTCCATTTTTGAAGTTGATGTAGTCCGGCCAGCTACATCCCTAACAATTTGCAAATTGTTAAACCCTGAAGCCCAAACTGTTAAATAATAAACTTCGCAGTACTACCATCTGTAACAAAACTGAAATAAAAAGAAGTAATGAACTAAATATTACGATTATAAACTCTAAAAATTAAAGTTAAGTTATATTAATTTGTATATTATATATTTTCTAACACAGTATTTGTAATTGTATGAAAGATTTGTATGAAAGGGAATAACTTACCCCCACAGTCAAGTCTTGAACCAGATATAAGGAATCCACACACAGAACATAGATGTTTAATATTATTATTTTTGTAATTATTTGAAGTATTGTGTACCCCATGGGTTCTCACATGCTTCTTCTGTAAATAAATTAAATATAAATAAGATTTAAGAAATTAAAAATTAAAGTTAAATCATAATTATTTATAATAAAAACATAACAGCATACCTTTTTTCTTTCTATCCCTTCTGTCTATCATCTGTACCGAGCTTCTTCTTGAGCCTATTTAAAAATAAAGTATCACTAATTAAAGTTAGAAACTAGCCACACACTAGCCACACACCGTACATCCAGGCACCAAACATTCAAGCAGAGTCAACGCGGCAGTTGTGACTCACGTTAGGCATTATCAGATACGCCTAATTTACCTCGCATTTTGTGTAAAGAAGATACATCTTGATCGTTGTTTCTTCCTTCTGCTGCGAGGTAATCTATCAAATTCCGTTCTCACTTCTTACTTTGTCTTCTTATATATGCTATAATGAAATAATACTTTTGATTCATATTAGTCTAATTCTGAAATAAAAATAATCTTCAATTTTACAATATAAGGAGAATATAGCTGTAGAATTATAGGGTACACTGACTCTACCGCAGTATCTGGGACACTTTCTACCCTGCTGCTGTATTCTCCGCCACATAGAAACGTAAAATTAAAGTGGCGCCCGAACAGGGACTCTGTTTCTGTTCGGTGCTTGCCCAGTTGTGACTAGTTCACCAGAATCCTCACAGAATACACTAGGATATATTATAATTTACACTTTATTACATTAGATTAGTCTGGTTCAAATTCAATTATAATTGTGTGAATCGTATGAACGTAGAGTGGTTGAATAAACATTACTTTGACCAAAATGGCTGACCACCGCGATTACGAAAAATCGCAACAAAAGGCTTTAGCTGACCTTTTAACAAGGGAAGATTTAGATTTAGCAACAGATCATGTACTCTAACACATCTGATAATTAAAGTGATCTGAAAGTCTATTGAACTAAATTGTCTAAATTGAATACGCGTTGTGGGTATAGTGGGTCCATTGTTCAAATAAACGGTGATAGGTAACAGTTGTGTAGATATACAAAGTCACAAATGCTATACTTCCAACTGTATTAAATTGAATCACATAAATTTAAAAGATAAAATAATATCTTTTGCAAGAGGACGACATGACGAGGGTAGTAACACAGCTGATTCACCTAGGTCAATCCCAGGATGATCTAAGAGTTTTCAGACACAGAAATATATTCACCACCCATATGTACAGAAACACAATGAGGCGAACAATATTGGAACCAAAGAACAATATTAGCAGTACCCACCAAGTGCCTAAATTCTCCAGCAAATTAGCACCTGACAAACGAGCAGACTCAGAAAAAACTGAAAATAACAATATTAGATTATAATAAAGCTTAGATTTTGATTAGGAGACACTTGAAGCCTAAAACTCTCAATCCAAACATATATCACAAGATTATACAACAGGTTGCACGAAGGTAAAATCTCAAGACTATTCCAAATCAAATGCAAAAGATAACCAAGAGTCACTAGCATATAACTACTTTCAGGGATACTGAATCTGAATCTTGATCTAGAGAGGATTCCCCCATGTATTTCCGGTTCGATCCTGAGTATGAGAAGAAGTTATAGATTCTAATGTGAAAAAGCATACTTCTTTTGAAACTAGGACTGTCAATAAAATTACCCGAACTCTAAGGACGTAGATTACCCGGTAAATATAAAGTAATGAGGCTAGAATCAGAACTTCATCGTCTACTTCAAAAAGATTTTATGAAGACTATTGTAGTCTTTCATTATTCTAATGCTCCTTCAACCAATTAGGGTACGGCTTTTTTAGGATTCGTCATTGGAAGGGGAAGTATTTTGCTAAAATTGTACCAGGATCTTATCAAAAGATGACAGAGATATATTTCTCTGTTGAGACACTTTAGTATGGAGGTTGGTTTATTCAGAACGAAAGAAAAACGCAAAAAACGATATATATATGGTCTTAGCTTATATCATGCTCTTCACAAAGATGAAAGGGGAGAGTAATAACGAATGTTGCTCCGGTAGAAAGATAGTATCAACCGTCGAGCATATATCAAGAAGCTTGGATTGGAAAACACGATTCCCTTGCAACTGCTTTCCTGTGTAAGTCTTCCACCATAATCATAGATGAAGAGTTTCGCTAGAGTACATTATAGATGCAAGGATGAGCTTTGAGATTGGAAATTTGGAGTGTTCTTGGGAAAAAGAATTGTTGGCTAATGCCGAATCTCTTGAGATCAGATATAATCAACACGGATTATCCCACAAACTCCATTCACCATACCCAATATACATCCTCAGAATTCTTTAATCAGCCAACTCACTTTTCGTAAATGTTGAGGATACAAAAAGTATAAAATTAAATGAGAATATAAATCAGTGATCCAAATAAACACTGCTTCTCCTAGTTGGACAGAGATCCACTTAACAGAACAAAACACAAGCCAAGGCAAATAAAAAAGCAAGTTCATAATAACAAAATATTATCCCCATCGTATAGTCACAGAACACTTAAAAGTAGACCCTCCAGGGTAAAAGGATAATAATTCCCGATTTTTAATAGAAGATATAATGCGCCGTAAATGACGTCAACTACAATATATTCTACGTTCTATCCACGCGTTACAGAAGATTCTGCCACCTCTTGGACAGTTATGCGAAGATATGACAATCAACATGGTGTGCGATCTATTGTGGAAAAACGGTGAGACATCAGATAGGGAATGTTACTAAGTACCATTGGGATATTGCTCAGACTATTGACATAAGAAAAAGGGTTCACTAAAGGGGCGATGTGTCGCTACTTTTATAAAATCCCACTCAGTCATTACACTCTCACCATGGAAGGAAATGTTATATAATTGTCCTTTCTGTCACGTGGACCTATCCAGTATCAGAATCTCTTCAGAGAAATTTCTTCACTATATCCACAGAGAGGATAAAAACATACACCAGTACCAGTAAAAAATTGTAAGTCTAAAAATTCCACCACAGATACACTGACAATTAAACAAAAACAAATCAAGACAACAGTTAGTGGAAAACCCTATTCTCCCGATAAATACCTTTATGATCCTTGAGATTATTGTAAACACGGTCACTAATTTTGGAAGGCGAGGTGTAAAGGAGTTAGAAGAAGAGCTCTAGACATGAAAATTCTAGGTGAAACTAAACCAACTCCCCGTGACATGTAGTCACCTGTGTGAAACTAAAAATGAAAGTGACTCAGTATCATTAGAATATTAAAAAAACACCCCTATAAATGAGATTAATACCCGTAGCAGATTTCATTCCTAATTTATACATCTGCGATTACAAAGCCCAGTAAAAACCTTCATTTATATCTACATTTCCATAAACCATTGAACTCTCCCTTGTTGATAGAACCTTCAGTAAAATTTTAAAGTAAAATAATAGTTCGTAACAATACATGTAAATCTTACATTACGTCCACAATGTAACCCTTTAATAATCCCTAAGATATTCCTCAGTATATTCGCATTAGTATTCAGGATCGAATTATGGATGCAATGGTGGATATATAGCTGGGGCTGAGAAGTGATGACTTTAATTAGTAAACATGAAAATTTTCGTATTACAACATAAAGGACTTTAAATTACTCCCTTCATCAGAAATTAATATATAATTTCAACCATCAGTGTGATATGTCCCGCGACCATACAGTTTCCCAAAGATAGTCATACATAGAATATACCCTACAATTTCTCCAGATACCATATTTCATTTACTAAATCCCATTTAATATTTTAGTGAGTTTTCCCACCTGGAAGCATAATGCACCGCACCTATGGTACTGGGTGCTCAAGCAGCATCTGAAAGATAATCATATAACCAGTTCGATACTAAAAGATATTTAATACACAGGGCAGTAGGGGGGTCCATAACACAAATCGCTAAAGATCACAGTCACTCTATTCCTTTTTATAAATGTGTGATATGGATGTATAGCTATCTAGTATTAGCTCTCTTTTTTCTATAGTCGGATGGGATAGAGTAAAGGGTCCAAATCTGACTGTTCTTTTGGACATTGTGGGTTTATGGAGGGTGAATTCGATGAATATAAAGGGAGAAAATTATATTCAGTTTTCTGGAAGTATTGAAATTTGGCTTCTCATAAAAACACTCTG
The DNA here is from genome assembly GCA_015478945.1 of Trachelipus rathkii. NCBI lineage: Eukaryota > Metazoa > Arthropoda > Malacostraca > Isopoda > Trachelipodidae > Trachelipus > Trachelipus rathkii. The sequence goes on from JABUQX010093972.1 coordinate 7,693, forward strand.
GCTCATCTATAAAATACTGACGTCTCTGTAGAAAATGCATGTAATTGAATAAGTAAAGGGTACCCAAGATAATGGGTCATGGATATTATTTCTTATGAAGGAAAGATTTGAGTGTTGCAAACACATATCACCATCTGAAGAGTATATCTCTGTAACATACAGAGTCCTATCATGAAACGTAAGCGAGGGAAGTTATGGCACCTCTTACGAAAAATTGAAAGAAAGAATAATTTTACATGAATTCCACTCTTAGTGGAACATCAGAATAGATAGCCTCTTAAGGTGTTTAGGATGAAACAATCAGACTAACTCTTAGTTTTTGGTGACCCATGACTGGGTGTAGTCACTAACTATTCACACTCTAAGTTGAGTTACAAGTTATATCTCGGAGAGACAAACACTGATCAGGTTTATCCAGTACGTTGCCCGCATTTCACAAGCGGAGCTCTATATGACAATAAGAGATGGAAACAACAATGTAGAGAAATTGCTAGAGCAGGATATATATACGTTCCTAGTTTAAATTAATCACCTCTCACGGTCGGCGAAAACTACCAGTGTTTTTGGTTCCAGTTAAGAAACCAGATGGATAATTAAGAACTTGTTGCATCGGAGATATAATCGTCAAACTTAGAACGAATAGTCACCTAAACAGATTTCTTTCCCTGACCACACAACTAATCGAACAATGATTATTTATAGCATATAAGAATAAAAAATGTAACTAAAATAACACAAAACAATAAGAATCCATACGATTCGAAAGGAGATAATTATCAGAGTTGAAAATGGAACCTGAATAAGTAATCGAGAAAAAGACATATTTACACACACCCACCCTTTACGCAGACAATATAAGAGTATACCATGCAAGATGCCCTTCAACGGCGTAAGTACTAACTGGCTCTGACAATCGATCCAAAGTATATGATAATGTGCGCTTTATTCATGGGTTGCCATTGGAAAAAATGTCATGGTATATTAAAGAAAATAACCTGGAATGACATAAAAACTCAAGAATACAGGATGTAGAGGACATTTATACATGTGACCAAGGTTTTGTAACACGGGCCTTATGAAGAACAATTGGAAACAAACTAAAAACCTGAGCCAAGTTATAGACTCGCTTATTTTTGCACAAGAACAGGAGATTGGACAGTATTTTGGGAAAATCCATTCTCGAACAATGGAACGCGTTCCTTTTACATTTTAAAAAACAACAAACAATAAAGGAGCCCTAGAGATATTCTGTACCCACAACCGTCAAACCTCAAGAACAGTTTAAAATATTGGGATGATCCAAAAGTTTAATATCGAGAAGACATATCCCAATTGCTCTCAAATTAGTTAAGAGGAGAACCTACTGTCATACCAAACAATGAGGGAAAAAACTGTAAATTTGAGGAACACTACCTGAGTGTCATGGAAAGCTTTTGAGAAATCTTGAAGAAGAGACCCTAGTAGAGAGTCCAAACTCTCTTATGTTTGGGATTATATCCCCCGCAACGACATAACAAATGTCCAGATGTTTTTCTCTACCAATAGAGAACTACATGCTGGACGCCTACAGTATATGCGCGCTGGAGCTTGTCTTTTCACAAGTTTCAAATGGATAAAAAGCGTAAGACTCAATATGCTTTGAATTTCGATGAACCATAACAAAGGACTCAAAGGAAACTAAACGTTCATCGAAAAGTAGAGTTGACAAGCTTTGCGTAGGGTAACGGAGTTGAAGTACCCTTAGAGACCATTTCTTCGTAGGAATATTTAAATTTGTGATAATAAACTTACGGATACCATATGCCCAAAATGCATTTATATATCTTAATTCAGAATATAGAGTTTAGTGAACGGGAAATTAGCTGCCGAAACCTTGGAAGAACTAAATGATTTCGAACTTTTGAATCAGACATATTTCCGGTACCCAAAATGTACCGGTACCCAAAATGTAGTTGCCGATGCATCTTTCTCGTTCTCACTATAGAGGGAAGATTCTGACTCTATTGAGATTGGGACTTTTTTCACGATGATGGCAAAATTATAATGACAGAGCGTGTCAAAACCGAAGTTTATCAACCGCCCGAAGGATAGTTTCCCCAAAAGAAATTTCTGGTGGGGGTGACTCCTTGTATGTATAAATGTTTTTCGATGTTTTTGTATGGATCGGTAAATCGTCATTTTGAGGTGCGAAAGATTATAATGAAAGAGTTACAGAACCATTCTTCTAAATATAAATTAACTGGGAAACAAATACAGAAAAAAATTAGATTAATGGGTTTCCCGGGGCAATTACCACTTCCAGAAGTTATCACTGCATTTACAGAACTGTATAAAACACCTGTGCATGTTTACTATAACACTTCAGTACCAATTATCCACGGATCTGGACATAAAAGTGAACCATGTTATCTGCAGTGCTGATGAGTGCATCACTATAAAAACTATTATATACTTAACATTACAACAATAATAAAATATAATCCTGATTTTTTAGTCCTAATTGTTATTGAATATAAAATTCAGATAAATACTTATTGTGCTAAATCATATAAATTTACATAAAATAATAAATAAAAATTATATAAAAATGATGTATACAATACACAATTAAAATATAGATTGATTGACAAATTATTTATTTAATTTTATATTATATCACATTAATAATATAATAAATTATAAAATTTATTATATTATAATTTTACTACAAGACCATAACTTCTTCAGATCTATTCATTAGCATTGACGCAATTACACAAAAATTAACGAAAACAATATATTTACTATAATTTTACAATTTATAACATCCTCTAAATACTCAGATTTTTTTTACAAACCGATTTAACTACAGAACTTTTACAAGTTCAAAACTTTAAGTTCAAATACTTAATCATTATCACAAACTGACATATAAACTGTTGACCTGATTGATACAGATTTATCAATGAACAAATACAGAATTTTATAAATTGCAAAAAAACATATTTATAGAGAGAAAAACATATTTATATAAAGGGAAAAAAATATAATGGGATAAAATAAATAATATACTATGCTCTATGAGTATTGTATTTTTACTCATGCTAACTAAATTCCTTATCCTGCCCTCTATGGCCACTATTAATCTCTGACTCCCTTCTTTATCTTATTATCTATCATGACTCCTGAACTGCTATCAAAATGCTGTCTGTATCTGAAATAGGATTGGTTTTATATAACTAAAATACTTTATAGATAAGGGCCCCATAGATAAACGCTACGCCCTTAGTGGACTAAGCTACCTTTTTAGAATAGAAATAGAGTGAGCTGGTCTATGAGACATATATCCACTATTCTACATTAAAATTAAATTTTAAAAGAATATGGTGCTTTCTTGTATTTAGTAAATTAAATAACATATTTTATTTTGCATGTTTATGCCACGATCCAATATTCATTTTGGTATGTTCATGCATGGCAAAATTGATTGGGGGCTGGCTCCCTGTTAAAATGTCTCATTACAGATGAGGTCTTGTTCCGTTCGCTGAATATACATCAGAGGTAAACAGGAACACGAAAAACTTCATTTGGGTTTGTACGTTCTAAGAAAGGATATTGTAAGTATTAACCAAATATGTTATATCCTATATATATGTCAATAATATAGTATTAGTATATACAGTTGGTTGTAACTATCAATTACAAACTTCTATAAGTCCTTTTTGATAATTCTTTTCAAACTTTTTATTTTTCATTCTTTCGTAATATATGATAATATTATGTATAATTACATATAATTTATTGTATATACGAATTGTTGTGGTTGTGGGACGCCAGGTCAAATAAAACATAAAACACTATGTGAGTTATGATTTCACCAGTTTTCATTAGATGGTTGAATATTTATTGATATTATAGTTTTGATATTATAAATCATTGTGGTTTTATATATTTAAATAAATTTAATTAATTAATACTTTTAAGTTACAGGAAATATTAAGGAATGTACACTTGTGTTCCGTCGTCTTCTCAAACATTATTCCTCCTCTATTATATAATCACTCCAACCCAAATATCTGATTCAAACATTAATAGAACTAAGAATAATAGAAAGTACAAGATGCCAATAATGAGGCTGTCATATGGGAGTCATCGAGGTGGCCATCTTTTAATAGTGAAAAATAAACATTTTAATGAGTAAATATTGAGAATCGAAAACAAGGGTGATTGTGACCTCAGGGCGCTAATTTGTAATCCGCATAGTAATATTAAGCTCAATGTAGAAGAAAGTTGTTACTTAAAAACAACACATAATTGTATAATTATAATGGTCCTTTAAACAAAAACAATGGGTGAAAAAGAAAAGGAGGTGTTTGACAATAGATGGGTGGGAGGACCACTATTTTATTGAACTACTATAGATGACATTGAGTTGAGATATTCGGGAAGTGTGGTGGGGAGGATGGAGATAAAAATCACAGAGAATTAGCCAAAAGGGAATATAAATTCCCAAAGATTAAAGTATTATTCTTCTGAGAATCCCACCAGTCCAGATATTTTACAGTTTTAATACAGAAGCGAGCTTGTAAGAGATTAGCCGTGAATCTTTTTAAAGACTATGTGTAGATGATTCTATATTATGTTGTCTCAAAGCCTGAATGAAAAAATAGCGGTGAGCGCTGCATGGAATCGCTTATTTTGCATATATACACTCTTTACAATGTTTGACAATTGCCAGTTCACAATTTAAACCTATGCCTGGACCTGGACAAAGCACGTTCTTGTGTAGCAGAGCAGACATAATAGAAATTTATTCCAACATGGTATTCGTACCTACTGATGAGAGACAAGATTACTTAACAACACACGCAATTAACTAATATCTTGACACTTGTACCTAACTCCTAAATTAATATGAAACTGCCACCGCATTTGTCTACCCACGAGGTGGATTACATCCACAACCAATCGATTATTTGTAGATGCATTGATGGGCTTATACAAATCACAGTTTTCACATAACCTCCCTCTAGTAAAAACAATAAAAACGAACGCAGTCACTACAGTAAGTAATTCTCAAATCCCAGCTAAGGTTAACATAGAATCAAAAACAAAAAAACCTTTGCTGGCAACACCTAAATATGATAGGCATACTGTAAAGTACTCGGCTCCTTATCCTAACCCCAAGGGGTTAAGAAAGGAAACCCGAAACACTGATTGTAGTAGTTATGGACCTCCTGTGGCACTTAGAGATAACCCATATCAGTCACTGTCTTCCCAACAATATTATTGTGCTCCTTCCGTAATTATGTACCTCCACCACAGTCACAGATACAACATCCTTCTCATTATAACTTCCATCATTTCTGACTATCATCTAAATTACCCACCTAGGTTTTAATCCCAATTATTTTCCACCAAACACAATTGTCTCCGTCAACAATCTAATACCTAGGCATTAATAATAGATCCACAAATAAAGTACTACAAAAGATCCTCTCCTCTTTTTAATTGAAACAAATAAACTTGATTATACTGATCACAAAAGGAAATTAACTATCAACATCATAGATATTAAAGAAAGCCCTACCAATAATCTTTTTTCCTTTTATTAATAGCTCATAGTAATAAAAATTAATAAAATATAATTAAAAGTTAAAAAAAATATAAAAAAAATAATTAATAAGTATGGATAACAATTATATATTTTATATTTTATAACTTACAAATCATGATTTTGTTTTGTTATAAAAATTTTTTTACGTTTTTTAATTGATTAAAATAAAGAAAATTTTTATATTACAAAAATTTATTTACCTTTTTAATATGGAGAAAAAAGTTACATCCATACGTAGCAATATAAAACATATAAAATTCTTGTCAACAAACACAAAATCTCTTACATCTCCTTCCCTCTCCTTCTGAATTCGCCACTTACTTACTCAGGGACTTTCAAAAGTTACGTTTAGGACTTAAGGTAATATAAACCTATCAAACCTTAATTTTAAATTTTCTTTTATATTATACGAAGAGTTTATATCTGGTCCTCACAGTATAACGAACATTTTTGTAAATAAATTTATTTATTTATTTATAAATTCCTTTTATACAATTGGTTGGACAACTTAAAATTTTAAAATATTTACCTATATATTTCTTTAATTTTACTGGTTTGTTTTAATGATTATGTTGTATAGATTTCCAATAAATATTCTTTACATAACTGCTGACTCATTCGCAGATTGTCACATGAATAATTTAATATTAATTGTTATCTCTGATCATAATTAACATAAACCACAACCACTTATCCTGAATATTATTATATGATATCTTTAACATCACATCACATATGATGTTTATTTTTTTTCCCAAATATTAATTTTAGTATATTAATGTTTATAAATATATTGACAAAATTATTATTGTTGAGATATTACAGACAATAAAACAAACAATTTGTACTAAAGAGTACATCGGTACTGGATCGTCTTCATGCATTTGGGAAAGCAACAAAGATGATGATAAATAGAACTACCTAATATAGCACAATAGCAAAAATTTCAATGTTTAAAAATGGTTAAATAAACGGTAAATAAAAAAGTGTGTATCTGTACTTGGGTTTTATACCTTTAATAATCATTATTAATTGGTATTCATATTTTTTAATTGTTCAAATTTTGATTCACTTCCACTCCGTTTTCTCTATCATCTTATTTAATTAGTCCCATTTGAACTTGATGTAAGTCCCATGCTTACATCCTAACATTTCAATTTTAAACCCTACCCAAAAACTTTAATAATAAACTTCCAGGTACTACCATCTGGTAACAAACTGAGAAAATTGGAAAATAATGAAATTACATTATAAACTTAAAAACTTAAAGCGAACTTTAGTATTTCTCTATAATATGTTAACTAACACAGGTATTTTAATTTATAATATTTGTATGAAGAATACTTACCCCCACAGGTCAAAGTCTTATGCATGTATTTAAAGATATACGGTATTATATAATGTTTAATATTATTAATTTTTTAATTATTTAATATTTGTTACGTGTTTAAATTTTTTTACAAAGGTAAATAAATTAAATATAAATAAATTTTAAGGAAATTAAAAATTAAAGTTAAATCATAATTATTATAATAAAAACATAACAGCATACCTTTTTTCTTTCTAATCCCTTCTTGTCTATGCATCTGGTACCGACTCTCTTCTTCGAATTTAGTTTCCCAATACCCTATAGCTTGATGATGTCCACCGTACATCCACACACCGTACATCCACACAAACATTCACAACAGATCACCGCATTACTCACGTTAGGGCATTATCAGGGATAACGCCGGTGTTATAGTCTGTTCGCTTCTGTTCATAGTTTCGCCTTTCCGGCGTACCAACTTACCTTTTGTTTTCACTTTCTTGGTAATATATTAGATGGATCTCAGTGTTATGTGTTATAGATCTTTTTAGTATCACTATTCTTTACTTCTTGCTTGTACCTGTAGGCAACTTACATTTGTCATTACTTCGATGAGAAGATTTGCTTCCTCGCTCACGTGCGCTCTAGCTTCATGTTTCTCGTGTGGCTCTTGTCTTTGCTTTTTTACTGTGTCTGATTGATTTGGCTTTGTTAATGTATATAGAGTATATCTATATGGCTTACAGCTCTTGTTTAGAGATTCTGCTAGTGTATCTTTATTCTCTCGTTAGTCTATAAGATATAAGTATAATGGCATATTTTACACTGTGTCATATATAGTAAGATATAGTCAATCACTTTTAGACAGTACTGTTTGATTGTCAATTCACTCGGATTGGTATTTAAATTGTTCCTCAATTAGTTTTGTTTGAAAGTACTGCTTCATAGTCCTGGCAACTGCCTTGACTCATGTGTGATTAGGCTCTCACTTCCTCTGTCTGTTTCTGTTCACGCTTTCACTTTTATGCTGTTTATAGTGCGTCATTTGTCTCACGCTTACACAGTTATTATTAGTTATAGATGTCTGTTAGACTATTGTCTTGGGGTTTCTTCTCTCGTTTAGCTGCTGCTAAGCTACGAAGACTCTTGATATCGTTGACCATTTTGTTTTTATGTTTGTTTCTCAGTGTCTAGATGATAACACTACGATATATGAGAAGATATCATGTACTAGAGATACATTGACCATAATATTTACTTAAAAAGAAGAGATAGCGACCGCGCACGCGCGTCGCGTCTGGGTAGGCTCGGTATATGACTCTTCTGCATTCTCGCTCTGTCGCGAGTTAGATATTGAACACCGTCTCGACATCTTATAGATAGCTTTGAACAATTTACATCACCTATTCGCTACACATCATGTCTACTCGCTAGATCGTTCTGACTCGCTCTGCATTGCCAGGCAGGGTCGGTTCGGCTGCTTCTCTATTGATTACGTGTATATTCCTTCTCATGATTTAGGTTGTTTATCACTACTCGCTATTCTGGCGTACGCCATTTCGACCATTCACATCACTCGCTATAGTAATCGCTCATGTCCACTACGAATCAAATACGATCTCGACAACTCGGACCGGAACGGGTCGAGATGAGATGGCTTGATATTACTGATTTTCTGATTTCGGGTCACCGGCCTGTACCTGACACTTTTAGTAACAACAACATTTGACTTAATCAATAGCCTCATCGCATCAAACATCAGATCACATAGATCATTAGATAATCGATCATAGATCACAACTGGTCAGGGGGGTAGGTTGGTTGGCTTGATTTACTGTTTACTGATTTCTAGGAGCTATGATACAAAACCAGCCACTATATTCTCTCTATAAGTTATTGAAAATCTCTCGTATTCTTATGCACTAGTATCAGCTCAAACTCTTCACATTTCCAGTATTCCACATACGCATTAATATCATTATTCGTGACTTGGTATCATCACTCTCTATTGGAGGGTAGCGGATCTCTCTAGGGCTCGCCTTGTGATTCATAGAATCTTACTACTGACTCTCTAGAGAGTTATGTAAAACAGTATCTTTATTAGATACCGAGATATCTGCAAGAATCTTATTACTACATTTCTGCTCATACGCACTATTATAGTTCATCTATGTGCGCTCATGAAGGTGAGGTATGGTGTGTTTGATTTTGCTTTACTTTGCTGGTAGTACATTCGTAAATTTGGAAGTTAATACTAACGATAAGAACTTTATTTCTCTATTTTATTATTATATATCTTATCCTATTTGACTCGGTTTGACCTATATTTGTTTATATAGATCATAAATTTATACTAAGCAATACAATTTTATGTTCTCTATTCTATTAATCTAGTGTATCTATTTATACTATATTCTATGTTATATCGTGCTGAGATGATTAATTTGATTGAGAGTTAATTGGATCGCGTCAGTTATTGGTTTGTATTTACGTGTTCTAACACTAACTAGGTGCTACAGTTACTGATTACAGAGCATCTTCTTCTTTCGTCATATTAATTCTCTCTTATATATTCTCTTTGTCATTTTTATTGAAGAACAAAATAATTTTTTTTCTTATTCATTAATCTACAAACTTCTTTATACTCAATCGCGTCTAGATATGATCTCTGTGTGATTAGAGAACTCTTTAAGTTGTCATATGTTTGTCAGTCAGATACTCAGTTACTGGGCGGCTCCTTCACTGTTACTACTTCTTCATATATACCTGTGACCTCTACTCCTAGATCTAAGATTGCATGTTCTATTCAACGCTTTCTTTAATCATCTATCCTCTACTAGGGACTAAATGTCTAGGTGTTAATTTAAAAATTTTTTACACACGATCCTTAGTTTTTTATATACATACCAGTAGGTTGTTTATTGAAGTGTGTTAGCGCACGCGTGTTTGGAATGTCCATAACAGTACTGACATCCGCTATCATGTCTAAATTCTCCTATACATCAGCTATTCATGCGGTGTCTTAATGTTCGGCTCCAATCCTTCCTATCTTCTTATTCTAATTCTTCATATAAACACGATCATACCTTCTTGTCTTCCTCTTGATATTGATCTCATGCTTTTAATGCATGTCTGATATTTTCATATGTGACTTCACTCAATTTCAGCAGGAGGTACTGTTGGTTCGAACAACAATCATATCTGCAACATCATGATCTCGACAAAGATGTTCGCCTTATTTAAAAAAAAGAAAGTTACAATTCTCCGTTTGATAGCTGAAAGATATTCAGACTCTTTATTATATATAGTTTATATCGGATTGGACGCAGGTCAAAGGAGATACTGCGGTGTCTAGCCTCGCACCAAGCCTGATAATTAGTCATCTGATTTTACATAGCTAGCTTAGGCTATATATTAATCAAACTATCACATTATGTTCAATTATATGTTCGTTTGTCTAAGAGTCACTTCTCACATTTTTAATATAAACTAGAGCTTCAGACAATTGACATTCTCTGAGACTTCACTGTGCGCGAGCGCTTTACCCTCATGTGAAGCGGTTTACAGAGTCTCTCCATAATAATCATGATGGTACTTTATCCAGCCCTTCATATGTGATGCTTTCTAGAATGGAAATTCTATAAGATTTTTGTCACATGGACGCACTTCTAGTCTATACTCGTATACCCTTGCATTAGTCGACGTTATTCAAAGAGCTTTGAGATCAGGAACAAGACGTTTGAGATGTTGTGTCCTATACCGTGTCAAGATACATAATTGGTTATCTCGTTGAATATATGATTGGATTAAGTAAATTTATTCTTACAATAATTGTTATATCAATGTATTGTGGCATTAGGTTACATCAATTGATAATTATCACTCACTTTATCTATGAGAATTTCCTGATAATATTATACTAATTTTATATCATTATTTCAATAATTGAAATCTACGAAGAATGACATTGATTTCATTCGTATTACTTCTATATGTCATATCATATAGAGTATTGCATTTAATGTTATATCAAAATTACGTGTCTTTGGATGGTTCAGTTTTCGCTGTTGTTGGGCAGGAAGACAAATTTATTTTAGTTTGTTGTTCTCTTTAACGAAATTCTCGCTAGTAAATCATATCTCATGTTGTATGATCATAGATAGACCACGACTATTAGTCTTCGACCGTTATTCGTAAAGTTTTAGCCGCTCCTCTTCCTTCACAGACGCCTCACCTTGAAGGTCTGTGTTTTATACATAAAAATACCTATCGCCGTGTTACAGGTTCTCGGTTTCACTGTAAGGTACTATATCGTGCGTTCTCTTAACATCTCGCGATTACGATGCATACCACGGGTTTTACGATGTTAAGATCTGGTCGCCAAGCTCAGCTATTGTTTGACCAGATTTAATAGAGACTTATATGTGTTTAGACCCTCAAATAAATATTGTCGCATAGACACTTATAACAATGTCATGCTTCGAACAGATATATATAATTTTGTCATAGATTCTGTTCACGCACGCACAATGCTTCTATTTCTTTGACGACACTTTAGTAAAATCAATATATAATAAGATATATCTTCGGATTTCTAGTTTATATTATACCTCATACTCTAAACATTGAAGAATTCATTGTCTGTAAGATATATCTCTCATAGTTCACTATGTTGCATACATCAGCAACGTGTTTTTGTTTAATGTAGAATTAAGCATTTGTTAGATTCATTGTTCTCTCCCTCTCATGTATTAATTATACCATTTCATCGAGACTTATTCTCATTCTTTCTACTTTTGTTATGCTACCTTTATATTAGTGATTATCGTACACCTTGTCTTGTTTTCACCGCTATTTCACTTATTTATTTTATTACGCTCTCTCGCTCATTTCATATATCCTCGTAGTATATTATCGACTTCCGGTCTGTAATCTAATATTCTAGATTGCAGTGTTTTAATTCGGTTGATATTCTATTTCATTATCCTCTATATTTGTACTTCTAAATCATGTTATATTATTATTTATTCATTTAGTTATATGATTTGTGCGCTGCCAGAATAGATTTATTAAAGCAAATTGTAAAAAGAATTTAAGGAATGTCTTCTCTGGAGAAAAGCAGCTTCAACTTCTATAATGTTATTTTAAATTTCCTTCATAAATGATTCCTTGTCTAATACACATAGTCAATTCAAGTATTTTATAAATTGTATAACTAGATAACTTTTTATCCAGGATGTCACTGAACCCACAAGGACACGATGGCACTATAGAACTTACAATATTAACTTTAACGATGAAAGGTATGTGTAGGTTAGAGGTTAGAGAATTAGGACTTAGGGTGACCACACTAATATAAATTAGAGTTAATATGAAGTGGGTGATATCTGGGGGCTCCAAATTGGGGGCAAGGTTCAATAAGGAAAGGATCTTAGATTTCCGGCAAAATGGTGATTTTACAAATTTCCAGATGCTTAAAATAATTGATTTGGGATGAATTAAGAGTTCAAAATTTTTATCATGTGGAAACATTTTAAGCAAATTTTAAATAGAATATTAAAAGTCAGTATGTTTTAAGATAAACCATTAGGGTGGCGAAGAGAAACCTATTTGGTGAAAGCGATAAGATAGAAAATAAATGAAAAGAGCAGATGTTTTAAAATAATTCAAATGGGTAGTAATAGGGAGATGATTTAGAAAAATTCTAGGAAAAATAGAAACGAACTTAATCAGTCAATAAGGAAGGCCCAAGAGAGAGCAGAAAATTTAATTTAGCAAGGATAGTAATAAGGACCTGCTTTTAAAGTTTTTTTAAGCTTTTTATAAATTTAAAAGTTAAGAATAGGACAATTGTCCAATTAAAATTGATGATGAAAATTTAGTGAGTTCGATAAGGAGTTGGTCAACATTTTCAAATGCTTATTTTGCTGCAGTGTTTACTGAGGAAAGATTCAGAATAATGTTTGGAGACTAATAGTCTTGTATTCATGTAACAAATAGACTCGAGAATATCAAGAGCTGAGCCAAGATTAATAAACTTTATTAAGAGGAAACTTGATCCAGTTAAAGCTGCAGGGCCTGATGGATATATGGTAGAATGAAAGAGAGGTAGTATCAGCATTGCAAAGGCACTCTTATTTGATTTTTAAAGGATCTATAACATTTGTGAGGTACCAGATGACTTGAAAACAGCATATGTTGTGCCTATTTATAAGAAAAAGGTAGTAAGGAAGATTTGGGAAATTCAGAGGCCAGTTAGCTTAACATCTTGGGTTGTAAAGGTTCTGGGAAAGTTAATACTGAAAGGTTTCATATAGAAAGAAATATTTTAAGAAGAATTAACAAGGTAATTTGTACGACTCACCAGCAAACGGTTTTTTCAAGAAAGGTAGGTCCATGTCAGAAAAACCTTTTAGAATTTTATGGAATACATTACTGACATCATTGACCGAGGATCCAGTTGAAATTGTATATTTAGACTTAAGTAAAGCTTTTGATAAGGTTCCCACACATAAGGCTGATGAAAAAGTTATTTTTTTTAATTTGGTATAGGAGGAGTGGTACATGGTTGGAATAAAGAGTGGTGGCTGCGAAATAGAAAACAGTGTGTACAAACTAAATGGGAATAATCATCATGGGAAATAGTGAAGGAGTGGTGGTCCGCAACAGGTTCAGTGCTGGGGCCCTATTGTTCCACATATATATAATGATTTAGACCAGGGAAATAAATTTGAGGTTTCTACTTTTTGCAGATGATACTAAAGTGGCAAACTCAGTTAGGAATAGTGAAGGATGCATAAAGGATTCAAAATGATCTTGATTAACTTCTTGGGTGGCAGATAAGTGGATAATGAATTTTAATAGTAAAAAGTGTAAGGTTCTTACATGGGTTACTCAAATAAAAAATTTAAGCTACGATATGATGGGGATTTTGGCTTGATCTGTGACCAAGAAAAAGATTTAGGGTATAACTTATAAGCAGTAATTTGAAGTAACTAATCAAGAGTTTGGAAGCTAGAAATAAAGCTAAAAGATGCTGGGCATAATAAATCGCACTGTTGTTTATAAGAGCAAGGAATATAAAGTAAACCTGAGTATAATACTATGTTAGGCCGTATAGAGTATTGTGGCACCAAGTTCGGGCCCTATTTAAAGAAGACTTAGATATGGCTAGAGAGAGTGCACGTAGAGCAACAAAAAGGAAAAAATTTTGAAAAATTTTCTGGGTTTGAGGTAAGAGCTATGAGGAGGCTGAAGGAGTTAGGATGTTTCTGTAGAAAGGGCGATTTCTCAGAGGGACATGGATACAATTCTACAAATATTTTACATCTATTGATAATACAGAGATTTAATAAATTTTCATAAGTAATTTCAATATTTGACACAGGGGGCATAAATAAGAAAATTCAGAAGAAAGCATGCCATCTTGATATATAAGAAAGCAATGCATTCAGTAATAGGGTTGTTAAATTTTGGAATAGTTTTCCAGCCAGAGGAGGTTGTTGAGTGTGACTCGATTGCAACATTAAGAAAGGGTTAGATTCGTTTATGGATGGGCTTGGGATCATATCAATATTGACGAGCCAAAATTGCGGGTTTTTAGTTGTGATATAGTTTTAGTTAGATGGCATGTGTGACCATAAACTAGTTATTAATGCATGTGGATGGTTTGGGTATCATATTTATATTTCATTAGTTTTGGTTTTGACTAAGCAAATTGGTGGATTTTAAAAGTTACAAACAAATTGACAAGCCCCTAGGGTGCTTTGTGGCATTTGCATGAGCATTTTGGGTGATTGGTTCTTACTCCAGTTGACTGGGCTATTGCTTTTTAAACTGTCTCTAATATTTCTTTATGTCTTTATTCTTTTATGTCTTTATGAACAAACCACTCTTTCAACATAACTTTCATTTTATTCTCTCGTTTACTACCCCTCTCTTCACACCATACAACTTCTAATATGTTCATCATTCCTCATTTTATCATTCTTCTCACACCTAGCAATGCCCTAAAGATTGTCCATCTGAACACAAATTGAACTTTTAGCTCTATACTTCTCTTATCCAGACCGTAGTCTCATTACTAACAATAACACAGGTAACAACATACGCGCACGCAAGACCTAGCCGCACTAAAGACTTAGTTCCCTTTTACATTCCCAACGATTTAATTGCACCCAGCCACATTCCTGCCATTCCCAACTTTCCACTAACTCTGCATCATCTGTTCCATTCTCATCCAACAAATATGCTAACCCTAAATAATTTAAAACTCAGACACTTGTTTCAGCTGCTCTCACCCATCTAACATAACTTCACCATGTCGGGGACTGTCCTCACTCACAACCAAACTTTACTTTTATCTACGTTACTTTCAACGCCCTTCTTTACCACCACCTGTGCCAAATCCTCTACATCCTACTCAAACCCTTCAGATTTTGCCACACAAAACCCAAATCATATCGCAATATAATAGTAGGCGCACCCCCCACTCATCTCATCATTCTAACAACCATTTTCTGTCAAATCACGCCCACACTTCAATTATTTTCATTAACCCCATCCATATACAAATTGAAAAACCAAGGAGACAACATAACACAATTCTGCCTCACTCCGTTATTAATACTAAAGCAATCCCGTTTTTGACTCACCATTTATTCTTACAACGACTCAACTATCGTCATACAATACTTTTGATTCCATCAGAAACCTATTACCAAAAACACTATATATCACTAACACCTGCCATAGACCTTCCCTATTAACCGACCTATCATACCCCTGTTGCAAATCCATAAAAACCTAAATACAAAATTCTTTCCTCTCTCTAATTTTCCTCTATCATTTGCTCAATGTAAAGATTTGATCCCCACATCCTCTACTACTCTTTAAACGCACCTTGTTCTTCACTACAATCAGTCCTTCAAGTCACTCGTGCACTCTTTCCGACCAAAACACCAAGCATAATATCTTCCCTAACAACACTCAATAAACTAATACCGCTATAATTTTCTACAGTTCCCTCTTATATCTTACCCTTATATAAAGGTAACTATTACTGCTCTCTCCATCGCCTCCGAACTATATCTCCAATAAACGTTTAATTACAACAACTTCAAAGATCAATCAAAACCATCTTGCCTCGTTCTTGATCATTTCACTAACCAGTAATTTCATCTATACCTGCAGATTTTACCATTCCTTCAAACTTCTCACTCTTAACCATTTCCTCCTCTTTCTAATGACCTCACCCCGAAAATACCTATTCCTTCTTGTACCCTAAAACCACACACAGTCATTATCATCTCATCATTACTGCCAATATTATACCGATTTTCAAAGTTGTTCTTTCCACACCTCCACTCACATCCATTTATCAGTTACAAAAAACAACATCCCTATTCATTATCCTAAAGCAGGTTTTCCCTTATTCTAATTCTAAACCTTTCGCGCTTCTTCCCAGAGAGCTTCCTATTCCCTTGTATGTCCCATTCATCCTCCTTCCAAACTGTTCATTTAACCTCTTCTTTTCCACTTACGTACGCATCTTTTTAGGTCATTCCTTTTTTTTCCACCTTATATATAAATTCAAACATCTTTCTTTTGAAACTTCATATTTTGCTGTTAGTACATTCAACAACGCTTTCCTTTTACCTTTAACCGTGCACCAATCACACCTCCCTCATTCCACACTCACTGTTATCATTCTACTTCTCACTTTAGCAACCCATCATACTTCTTTTGGCACTGCTAACAATTGCTTCTTCATTTCCTTCCAGATTTATTCAGTTCAAACTTGTTCCCATTCAGCTGATTTACTTGCGAATTGCTCTTAGATACTTAGCCTTATTACTTTTGTTTCAATAAAACTTCTTCTCACTCTTATTTTACCACACTTCTTCCGTATCAACCCTTCCTCTCCAGTCCAAGTCCCACTAAACTTAATTTACATTGAACACCATAATGATCCGATAATCCATTTCCTAAACACTTCACTGTATTAACATCCAACACATAACTTCAACATCTCCTTCTTTCACCAACGAAACAAAATCAATTCATACTTTTCAACTTCGAAACATCTCTACCTTACACATCTCTAGTAATACTTATGGATCCTTGTGTTTAAAGAAAGTCATTCAACTTCAACGACTGACCTCTCACGCCTCACAAAATCAATCAACCTTCCCTACCATCTTCATTTTCTTCTCTGACACCCCCAAAACACCTGTTATACTATTTATTTTTGAATCATATATATATATATATAATATATATATTATTATATATATATATATATATATATATATAATATATATATATATATATATATATTATATATATATATATATATACTATATATATATATATATATATATATATATATATATATATATATATAGTATATATATATATATATATATACTATATATATATATATATATATATATATATAATATATATATATATATATATATTATATATATATATATATATATAATATATTATATATATATAATATATATATATATATATATAATATATATATATATATATATTATACACTGTATATATAAAATGACCAGTAATTAATAGTCACTATTTTATAGGACCTAGAAGGGGTACTGGTACACTGCACTAAGTACAATTTAAAACAATCTTTTAAATAAATAAAAATAGGCACTTTAAAAAGAAAAAAAAACAAAAAAAAACATTTTGTTTTAAAAAAAAACGTGTTTTTTTTTCACAAAAAAAACAAATTAAAAAAACCGTTTTTTTCACAACCCTAAGTAGGAGGCGAATAAAAGGGGCTGTGGTTGCTTGGGTTGGGGTCCAGCTGTAACGTAGTAATGTTCCGGAAATGCTCGCATGCCTCCAATTTCCGGTGCATGTTTGCGCACCCCACGGTCCACCCTCAGTCTATGGGGATTTAATGGGAGGCTAAAAATGGTGATCATGATGATACTCCATAGAAGCGGTTTCAATATGCACATTGGAAGTCTTAATAAGATTTAGTAACATTAAATATCTGGCTTTCTTTGGAAAGTATACCAACAAAAAATAAACATGCCATTATTGCTTTTTTTTCAATTTATCTTTAAAACTGGATGAAAATGTTAATTTACAAAAAATTATCAACAGAGTGTACTCATACAATTATACAATTCCTATGATTTCTGTAACCACAACTTCAAAGATAATTATTATCTCAAAATGTTACTTCTTTGAAATAAAATTTCAACTTTAATAACAAACTAGAATCGATTTAATTTGGATAAAAATGGTTATAAATTTTACAATAGCTTTAAAAGTGTTTTCCTCGAGTGTCTAAATCAGTGGTCTCCAAAGTGGGGTACGCCAAAGAAATAGGCTCACGATCACTTGCGAGTGTATGATCGTTATGATTATATGAGGTTCATTCACTGGTCGCTGTGTCATATTATATTACATTATATTCAACAATTACAACAATGGAGAACTAAAAATGTCCACAGAAAATAGCTAAAGAATTAGACAAGCACAAACAAATACGCTTGCTCAAAAACGAAAAAAAAACATTATCAATCTCTTAATATTTCTATGGTGACTCTAGTTACAATATACTCGTTTATTTATTAGAGAAAATACATGTATCCTCATATATATAATGAAATGGGGTAACGTGAACATTCCCAGGATAATGTAAACTAACTTTTTTTCCCCCCCTTATTTATTTTTGTCCTGTTACAACCCTTATTAACTAGATTTAAACATATACCGGTATATTAATTTTATAAATTAAAATCAATCAAAAATATATTGATTTAACAAAATTATTTCTCTTTTATATATATTCTTTCTTTAGCTACCTCTTTTTCCCAAGACTGGGAGTAAGGTGCGCTACAAGCACCGGAAAAGAAAGTAGTAGGATAAATACAAAATGTCGAAAAGAAAGCCCAGCCTTACCGCCCCCTCTGTACCATTAATTAGTGAGAGCTCGTAACAGACAGAAAATCCACCCTAGAGCTTCATGGGACCGCGACGGACCACTCATGGTAAATCGTCAATGGGTGGTTCATCCGTCTGTGGAGCTGGGCCACATGCCCCCATACAAACCCCCGCCACTCTCTCCTATCATGCATCCTTACTCTCGCCTCTGCCAAACTCACATTTCTCTCCTTCAGACATTCGTTCACCGACTCAATCCACTTTCTCTTCGGTCTCCCAGCCGGTCGGTTCCCAACACACTCACCACTATACATCCGCTTAACCAACCGACTATCATTCATCCTTTCCACATGACCAAACCATCTCAACATACTTTCATTTATTCTCTCATTTACCCCTTTCTTCACACCACACCACTCTAATAAGTTCATTCCTCACTTTATTAATTCTTCTCACACCTAGCACACCCCTAAGATTGTCCATCTGAACACATTGAACTTTAGATCTATACTTCTTATTCCAGACCATAGTCTCACTACCATACAATAACACAGGTAACAACATACCCTCATGTAAGACCCTAGCACACTCAAGACTTAGTCCCTTTGCATTCACCAACGATTTAATTGCACCAGCCACCTTCCTGCCATACACAACTTTCCTACTACACTCTGCATCGTCCGTTCCCTTCTCATCCAACATATACCCTAAATATTTAAACTCGGACACTTGTTCTAGCTGCTCACCATCTAACATAACTTCACACTGAGGAGTGTCCTCACTCACAACCATAACCTTACTCTATCAACATTTACTTTCAAGCTTTTTCCTTTACACACCTGCCAAATCTCTCTACCACCCTCTCAAACTCTCTTTCAGATTCGCGCCACACAGAACCAAATCATCCGCATATAATAGGTAGGGCACCCTCCACTCATCTCCATTCTCCACCATTCTAACACCATTTCCTGCCATCCCCACCTCGAATTCTTTCATAACCCCATCCATATACAAATTGAATAACCAAGGAGACATAACACAACCCTGTCTTACTCCGCTATTAATCCTAAACCAATCACCATTGACACCATTTATTCTTACACACGCTTCACTATCGTCATACATACTTTTGATTCCATTCAGAAGCCTACCACCAACACCATATATCACTAACACCTGCCATAAAGCTTCCCTATTAACTCTATCATACGCCTGTTGCAAATCCATAAAACCTAAATACAATTTATTCTTCTTCTCCCTCATTTTCCATTTGTTTCAATTTAAAGATTTAAATCCACACATCCCTCTACCACTTAAACGCAATGTGTGTGCAATGTCGAAAAAATAAATACTGAAAAAGAAAATGAAATAGCGATATATATATATATATATATATATATATATATATATATATATATATATATATATATATATTATATAATTTTTTATAAACAGACCTTTGTTTACTAAGGATCCATACAGTAAACAAAACATATATATATATATTAAGAGAAAGAAGAAGAAGAGCTTTTATATATATATATATACAGTATTGAGTTATATATTTACATATATGTGGCTGTAAGGTATATACAGCAAATGTTACATTTTATATGCAACTTATATATATATATATATATATATATAATATATATATATATATATATATATATATATAAATATATATATATATATATATATATATATATATACTACAATCTTGAAATTGACAGAGCTCTTTCAAACCTAACAAAGGTGAGTATTTATTAAAAGACAAAAAATGTTTTATGTAGTTTTTGTAAAATACTCGTGTTGCTAACTTTGGGTAATGTGAACAGGGGTTCTAGGGTAATGTGAACAAGGTTATGATTATAATTTTATATGTAAAAATGCTTCTTTTACAGCTTTGTTTTAAAAACTTTTATTTTTTGTATCTAAAAATCCTTTTGTTACAATTTTAGATGCCAAGAACATACAGAGGATGCAGTAAATACAATCAAGATGACATGGTCTTGGCATCTATGGATATTGAAGATGGAACTTCTATAGCAGCTGCAGCAAAGAAAAACTGTTTCAATTTCCACTTTACGAAGAATGAGTACAGGGACTTGTTAAAAATCCAAATCAAACTGTTAGGTGATAGGGTCTTCTTCCTTTTGAAGAAAAAAATAGCTGCTGAATATTTAGCAGTACATGGGAACAGGGTTGTGGAGTCGGAGTCGGAGTCGGGGAGTCGGTAGTTTTGAAGAGAGTGGAGTCGAAGTCGGCAATTTTGAAAAGGGTGGAGTCGGAGTCGGTAATTTTGGAGAGGGTGGAGTCGGAGTCGGAGTCAAAGTCGGTAATTTTCAAAAGGGTGGAGTCGGAGTCGGTAATTTTCAAAAGGGTGGAGTCAGAGTCGGTAATTTTCAAGAGGTCGGAGTCGGAGTTGGTAATTTTGAAGAGGGTGGAGTCGGAGTCAGAAAATTTTTGAACCGACTCCATAACCCTGCATGGGAATATGGTCTGGCATTTGATAAACTTGAACTCATGGATCCTGTTAAACAATATTTAGATTCAAAAGGTAGGTCAGTAGCTTTCTTTAAAGAAAATATGCCAGGTGAAGATTGGCTGAATCATTTCCAAAAGAGGAATGATAGAGTTCTATCACAAAGAATAAGTCAAATTTTCAGTAGGAAGAGAGCAGCTGTCACCAGTGACAAGAGTTTCTTGAGTATTGTGACAACTTGGGAAAACACATTGATAGGTATTAATCCTGAGTTTATAGTAAATTACGACGAAACAAAACTGGTAGGTAATCCTGGAGCACACCTAATGCTGTTCTGTAAAGGAGCCAAATATGCAAAACGTGTGATGAACACTTTCAAAACAGTTGTATCTATAACGTTTGATGCAAGTGCTGGAGGAAAAATGTTCCCCCCTTACGTCTTCTATAAAGGGAAATGTCTTCTAGATGCTCACAAAGAAGATGGTCTACTACACTGCCAGTTTATAATACAAGCAAAAGTGGCTGGTTTCATAGCACCATTTTCTTGGATTATCTTTTAAAAATTGTGATTTCATTCTTCAACCAGAATTGTATTAACAAAAATTAAAAGAAAATTCTAATAAAAGATAACAATCTCAGTCACATGTCTGTACAAACCGAAGAAACATTACAAAATAATAATATACAAATGGTTTTTCTTCCACCCAATTGGTGGTGGTGGTGGGTGGCGGTGGTGGTGGTGGTGGTGGTGGTGGTGGTGGTGATGGTGGTGGTATGATGATTGATGATGATGATGATGAATATAAAGAAAGATATATATATATATATATATATATATATATATATATATATATATATATATATATATATATATATATATATATAGATATATGGATGGTTATTAGGTAGGATCTTCCTCCAGAAATATATCTATCTCTCTATCTACCTATGTTGCAATCTATATATCTATATAATATATATATATATATATAGGGTAGAGTAGCGCAACCCTGAAGCGATTGAAGTACCAATCCCATTAGGTTTATGGTGCGTATGGTATTTCCCCTTGACATTCCAGTGCCTAATGGTTCACCTTTCTCTTTTGCATTCAAATACACACTCCTCTTCCAAACAACACCGTACAGACATTACCTCAGATCCCAATGTGCGGGGGAGAAAGAATTGCCCACAGCGTATGTTCTGCGTGTCGTAGAAGGCAACTTAAGGGACAGTAGTAGTTTGGTTAGCTGTCCACTACCACTTTTCTCTTGCTAGGTATACTATTGCAGGCATCAGATATGGTCGTGATCGTTGTAAGCGACCTTCAATCTTTCGGCAAAATTGTATGAATAATTTCGGTACATGGAATGTCAGAGGAATAAATGTGGAGAAGTAGAGGAGGTAATGGATGGATTTAGAAAGGGTAAATTTCATTAGCTCGCTGCAACTGAAACAAAGATGAGAGGAAACGGTGAAGATGAGTGGTGTGGTGTGGTGTGAAATGTGTGTGTGCTGGAGTGAGGGGGAAAGGAGAGAGAAGGAGTTGCGATTTTGAAGAGTGACATGTGTCATAGAGCTATAGTGGATTTTGTTTGTGCGAGTACTAGAATTCTAATAGTTAAATTAAAGTTTAAAAAGGTCAAGGTATGTGTAGTTGAAACAAATGGTACATCTGAGAGTGATGTTGAGGAGAGAGTTTCAGGGATAATCTGAATGACGTTTAAGATTGATTGTGTTGGGCGATCTAATAGTTGGATAGGTAATCAGAAAAGGGATAGTATAACAGGTAAATTTGAGGTGATGGGAGAAAATGAGAATGGTAGGAGGGTGATTGATTTCTGTGAGGAAAAAGGTAGATGTGTAAGCAATACTTTCTTCAAATACAAGAGAATTCATAAGTATACTAGAGTGGGTATAAGTAGAGATGGTATCAAAGTGAAATGTATGATTGATTTTGAGTTGGTGAAGAAGGAGATGTTGAAGTATGTGATGGATGTTAAATCATTGAAGGGGCTGGGGAATAGGATTATCGGATCATTATGTTTTTTTTTGTAAGATTAAGTTAGTAGGGGCTTGGATGGAGAGGATAGTGGTAAGGAAAGAAGTGGAGAGAATTAAGAGTGAGATGTTAAGTGAACAAGGAAAAGTACTTAAGAGCGCTTGCAAATAAGTAAGTTGAATGTGAACAAGATGAAACTGAACAAAGCTGGACACAAATCAAGGAAGCATTTGTTAGTAGTAGTGAAAGAGAAGTATGTGGATGTGATAAAGGAAGTAAAAATCTCAACAGTGAATGGTGGAATGAAGAGGTAATGCAAGCGTTTAAAACTAAAATAGGGATCGTGGTGGAATGTGCTAAGAGCAAATGGTGAGGTCTTAAAAGAAAGATGTTTGGAATTATATAAGGAAGAAAAAAGAAAGACAAAGTTGCATACGTAGGAGAAAAAATGAGGTAAACAAACAGTTTGGAAGGATGAATAGACTTATAAGGGAATAGGAAGCTTTTCTGGAAGGAAGTGTGAAAGGTTAAGAATGAGAATAAGGAGAAACTTCATAGAATAATGGAATAGGGATGGTGCTTTCGTAACTGATGAAATAGATGTGAGAAGAGTGTGGAGGGAACACTTCGAAAATCTGTATAACATTGGCAGCAATGAAGAGGTGATAATGAATGTATGTGGGTTTGATGGTGCAAGAAGAAATATGTATTTTGGGGATGAGGTAATTAGTAGGGAGGATGTAATGGGTAGTTTGAGAAAGATGAAGAATGGTAAATCTGCAGGCAGAGATGAAATTACTGGTGAAATTATCAAGAATGGAGGCGAGATGGTGATTGAATGGATTTGGAAATCGTGTAACAAAGTGTTTATGGAGGGTATAGTTCCAAGTGATTGGAGGAGAGCAGTAATAGAACCCTTATATAAGGGTAAGAGGGATAAGGGCAACTGCAGGAACTATAGGGGAATTAGTTGATTGAGTGTTGTAGGGAAAATATATGCTGGTATTTTGATTGAAAGAGTACGTCAAGTGACTAAGGGACTGATTGGTGAAGAACAAGGTGCATTTATATGTGGTAGAGGAAATGTGGATCAAATTTTTACATTGAAACAAGTGATTGAGAAAATGAGAGAAGAAGAAAAAATTGTATTTAGGCTGTATGGATTTACAACAGCTGTATGACAGGATTAATAGGGAAGCTCTGTGGCAGGTGTTAATGATATACGGTGTTGGTGGTAGGCTTCTGAATGGAATCAAAAGTATGTATTACAATAGTGAACGTGTGTAAGTATAATTGGAGTCGAAAGTGATTGGTCTAATATTAAAAGCGGAGTGAGACCGGGATATGCTATGTTTCCTTGGTTATTTAATTTGAAAATGGATGGGGTTATGAAACAATTAGAGGTGGGGGTGTTACACTGATGGAGAATAGAAGAGAGTGGAGGATGACCTGTTTATTGTATGCAGATGATTTGGATTTGTGTGGCGAGTCTGAACAGAGTTTGAGAGGATTGGTAGAGGGGTTTAGCAGGGTGTGTAAAAGGAGGAATTTGAAAGTAAATGTAGATAAGAGTAAGGTTATGGTAGTGAGTGAGGAGAGTCCGCAGTGTGAAGTCATGTTAGACGGTGAACAACTAGAATAAGTATTTAAGTTTAAATATTTAGGATATATGTTGGATGAAAAGGGAACGTATGATACAGAATATAGTACGAAAGTTGTGAATGGTAGGAAGGTGGCTGGTGCAATTAAATCCTTGGTGGATGTAAAGAGACTAAGTCTTGAGAGATCTTGGGTTTTGCATGAGGGTATGTTGTTACCAGTGTTAATGTACAGTAGTGAAACTATGGTGTGGAATAAGAGGTATAGATCTAAGGAGAAATCTGTTCACATTGATAATCTTATGGGGGTGATAGGTGTGAGAAGAATTGATAAAATGAGGAATGAACGTTAGGGGAGCTGTGTGATGTGAGAAAGGGCATAAATGAGAGAATAAAACAAGAGTAAATTGAGATGGTTTGGTCATATGGAAAGGATGAATGATAGTCAGTTGGTTAACCGGATATACAATGATTATGGGAATCGACCGGCTGGGAGACAAAAGAAAAAAGTGGATTGAGTCAGTTAAGGAATGCCTGAAAGAGATGAATGAGTTTGGCAGAAGCGAGAATAAAGGTGCAAAACAGGATTGAATGGCGGGGTTTTTTGAGGGGTTATTCGGCTTTGCCAAGAGATGAACCCTACATTGATGAGATACCGCAGTGAGGGACCGACTCTGTCTCGTGAAGCCTCAGGTTGGATGGAGGGGGTGGTGCTTTCTTGTTCTTGTCTTGTTCTTCTACTACTTTTCTGCTCTGGTGTATGCTACGCACCTCAACCCCAATCTGGGGATAGGAGGAAGAAGAAAATAATAATAATAATAATAATAATAATAATACACACACACACACACAATAATAATAATAATAATAATAAATAATAATAATAATAATAATAATAATAATAATAATAATAATTAATAATAATAATAATACACACACACAACACACACACACACACACACACACACACACAATAATAATAATAATAATAATACATACGTATATATATATATATATATATATAAGTTAAGTTATATATATATATATATATATATATATATATATATATATATATATATATATATATATATAGTATATATATATATATATATATATATATATATATATATATATATATATTCTGCGCCCTCTCCTCTGATCACATTCCAATATTAATTGTTATTCAACAAACACCCCACACACACATCCTTTAATAAAATAATAAAATATAGGCAAACTATAAGAAATCAAACTGGTAAGCTTGCACATATTTTATAGAGAATCAACTATAATCCTTCCAAACAACTGATTTCCACCTCTCAACAAAGCAATACAACACTACAATAAAACTGTTCTAAATTAATTAAAAATTGCATTCACAAGTCCATCGTTAATATTTCAATCTCAACTTCTCACCAAAAATAAACACCCTGGCTATTTATATAAGAGGTTGACTCCAGGAACGAAAATCAATAAACAATGTATCGTAATTTCAATCATTTTTGAGGTAAATACATTACAATATAGGGTAACCTAACCTAACCTAACCAAACTTAACCTAAATTAACCTAACCTAATATTAACAGAGTCAACCTCTTATAAATGTCCAGACACCCTAATTAAAAAAAAGGAACTCCCTCATTCAAAATAGACAACCAAATAAACCAGATCATAGACTACAATAATAGAATAAATAACCTAACCAACTCAAATAAGAATAAAAATTGGCAACAAATCAACAACACACCAAAACATTAACTCATAAAAATCAACCCAACAAAAATATTTTGAACAAAAAAAAAAATTCTATACTTCACTAACATAACCACAGTAAACAAAACAATAAGATCCAAAGTCCAAAAAATGAATGTAATATTAAGCCACAGTCACACTATTTCAAAATTAGCCATATACCCACAAACTCCCACCAATAGATTAACAAATGACTCAAAAAACTGAACAATGACTATGATGATTCCCCACTCACCCTTTTAAAAGTTCTTAACACCATCAAAAACCACAAAAACTCTAAAAGCCAAAAACCTCAAAAACTCTCAATCAGAGGAACCAGACAAAATACACACCTAGACACTATAGCTAAATAAGCCGCACCGCAAATATTCAACATAGTGTGGTGGTTCGGCTATTTAGTCTTTTGAATCAACTATTGTAGGTCCGGTTTTTATTTTAACATCGTAAAATCCGCTACAATAGCATGGCAAACCATCACCTTCTCACCATTCTGTAAACAGACACATATAATCCCCATACTAAAACCTAACAAACCACACAATACCTGCTTCAGAAGAGAAATCGAAAGGCAAACCCTAAATAGAATCTCCCCTTCTATCCTTCTCTCTGATACTCAGCATGATTTTAGGTAAAAACATTCCACTACCACTTTACTAACAAACTTATCACAAAACATTCTCACAGGTTCAATCAAACTCCACCCCCCCTCCCACACTCTCCTAGTAGCAATAGACATTAACAAAGCATTTGATATGGTTCCATGTCGTCTCTTGATAGAGACAGTATTAAACACAGAAATGAACATCAAAGACAAGAAAATCTTTAATCTTTTTTATTCATGACCTACCACATCCCAAATCCCACATCCAACTACAAAAATCAGCAGTTATGCAGGCGACCTAGCAATCACAGCTCAAAATCCCTCTATAAACACAACTAGTAGAGAACTACAACAATACATGAAACAACTTGAACAATGGCTCTCAGCAAACAGAATGAATGCAAAAATTCTGTATCACATTACTTACACCTGACAGAAGAGAATTAAATTTCCATCCACAGGTCATCTTTCAAATAATACATTTCTACTTAATTAGCAACCCACCATTCTAGGCTTAGCATCACACACACACATGACATCCCCTCCCCATAAACAATATCACCCCTAGAGCCACACACAAATTAAAATCAATGAAAGAACTAACGGGAACAAATATTGGCCAACACAGAGACCCTCACAATAGTATATAGACAATACATTCGCTTTCTTAAACTATGCATCACCCGAAATATCACAGACCAATAGGAAAAACTAGTAGTAGTACCAAACAAAGCTCTCAGAATATAATTATAGGCTGTCATCCCTCTGGACAATCCTTCCTGCAAAAGCCTATCTTGACATGATAGGATGTCAACTTTACAATAAATCACTCTCACCAGACCACCCCGTACACCAAGATGGAATAAAATCACACCAACATTAAAATATTCTAACATAAAATACGCGTCCCTTCCCACCCTCCAGACATCCCCATTATCAAACATCCACACTCGATTAACTCAAAGAACGATCTCATAATACTCTAATAATCCCATACTCCAAGCAATGCATGTTCACTTGAAATATCCAACACAGAACAAACTTTGGACCGTCAAACCTGGGTAATGACGTCCAGATTCCGTTCTGGGCACTATCCCTCCCTTCAGGAATATAAATTCATAATGCTCCCTCCCCCACTGTCAAAGATATTCGTCCTTGACAAATGACTACACAAGATATCTCTTACTAAACTGCTTGGACCTGTCAGACATCAGACAAAACTTCGATACAATTCTTCTAACGCATCTCTGGGCCCAACCTGAAGAGGTGGCTAAATATTTTGAGATGTCCAGCTACCCGTAGGAGGGGGACAAAGTAAACTTTCTTTTTCTTTCTTTATCCTCCCTTCACTACCCAGAGATGTGGGGTAGGGTGCACGGAAATAAGATAGTTAAGTGGAAGAGCATGATGTTTACAAGTGTTACAAGTCAAAAGAAAAAACAGCCTAGGGTTTTGCAAGACTACGACGGACACTCACTGTGTATATATCTCATCAATTTAGGGTTCATCCCATTGGGCCAGGCTCACAACCATACCCCCTCACAAAACCCCACAATTCATTCCTATTAAACACCTTTCTTCTCGCTGCTGCCAAACTCCCATTCCTTCACTGACTTAATCCACTTTTTCCTTGATCTCCCAGCCAGTAGATTCCCACCACACTCGCCCTTATACATCCACTAAACATACAGACAATCATCCATTCTTTCTATATGACCAAACCATTATTGTTTATTCTCTCATTTTTGCCTTTCTTCACACCACACAACTTCGTAACACGTTCATCCCTCATTTTATCAATTCTTCTCACACCTAAAACACCCTGAAGATTATTCATCTGAACAGACTGTACATTAGATCTATACCTCTTGTTTCAATACTATGCATTAACACCAGTAACAACATACCCTCATGTAAAACCCTAGAGCACTCAAGACTCAAGGAATTCCCTATGTATTTACAAAGGATTTAATTGCACCAGCCACTTTCCTACCATTCACAACTTTCCTACTACGCTATGCGTAACCCATTCTCGTTTCATCCAACATATATCCTACATATTTAAACTCTGATACTTGTTCCCATTGTTCACCATCCAACATGATTTCACACTGCAGACTCTCTTCACTCACTGACATCACTTTACTCTTATCTACATTTACTTTCAAACCCCACACAAAACCAAATCATCAGCACGCAATAAGCAGGGCACCCTCCACTCTTCCATTCTCCATCAATCTAATACCTTCCCCTACCACTCCTACCTCTAATTCTTTTAATCACCCCATCTATATACAAATTAAATAGCCAAGGAGACACAACACATCCCTGCCTCACCCCACTATTAATATTAAACCATTCACTTTCAACTACATTTATTCTTACACAAGCTTCACTACCGACAACACTCTTCTTACAAGGGAGTAGATTCTCCATACCCCATACAGACCATAAAACACTACTACTATTACAGCCAACACCTTTTATCATAAATCTTTGTGAGTGGGGTAGAAAAAATTCCCACAGGGGTATGTTCTGTGTGCCATAGAAGGAGAATAAATGGGCAGTGGTAATTGGGTTGGGAACCCGCTACCACTTATTTACACCCTAGGAATGCTCATGCATACCTCGGACCTGGTCGTGAGCGCCGTAAGCGACCTTGTATCTTACAGCGAAATTGTATGAATCGTATGGGTACATGCAATGTTCGAAAAATAAATGGTGAGAAGAAGAGGAGAGATGTATTTAGAAAGGGTAAATTTGATTTGCTTACTGTGACTGAAACAAAGATGAAGAAGGAAGCGGTGAAGACGAATGGTGTGGCGTGAAATTGTGTGTGCTGGAGTGGAGTGGAATGAGAGGGGGGGGGAAATGGAGTTATGATTCTGATGGCTGACCTTTGGAACAAAGCTATGGTGGATTTTGTTTGTGTGAGTACTAGAAATCTAATGGTTAAATTCAAGTTTGAGAAGGTCAAGGTATGTGTGGTTGTAACATAGGGTCCATCAGAAGGTGAAGTTGAGAAGGGAGGTACTTTCTAGGATAATTTGAATGATTGTGTTGGGCGACTTAAATGGTTGGATAGGTGATTGAAAACAGGATGGTATAATAGATATCATTGGGATTGCAATAGAAAATTAAAATGGTCGGAAGGTGATTGATTTGCGTGTGGAGAGAGTTAGTGTAAAAGTAATGCATTCTTCGAACACAAGAGAATTCAAAAGCATAAGACAGGTGGGGTCGGTAGAGATTATATTGAAGTGAAGAGTATGATTGATTTTGTGTTAGTGAAGATGTTGAAGTTGTTATGGACGTTAACTAAATAAGGGGGTTGGGGATGGGAACATCACATCATTATGTTGCCTTATTCAAGATTAAGATTGTAATGCATGGATGGAGAGGAAAGATATAAGGAAGGAAGCAAGGAGAATTAAAAGTGAGAAGTTAAGTGAACAAGATGAAACTAACAAATCTGGACGCAAATGAAGGAAGCTTTTGTTAGTAGTGAAAGAGAAGTATGTAAAAAGAATGTCAATAGTGAGTGGGGGAATGAAGAGATGATGCAAGCAGTTAAAAGTAAAAAAGAGGTGTGGTTGAATGTGCTTAGAGCCAATGATGAGGTCTCAAAAAAAAGGTGTTTGAGATACATAAGGAGAAAAAAAGAAAGACAAAGTAAAATACATAGGAGGAACAAAAGAGGTAAATGAACAGTTTGGAAGGAGGATGAATGTGGATTTTCAAAGGAATAGGAATTCCTTCTGGAAGGAAAACTACCATCAGATTGAACCAGAATCTGAGATTAAATCCAATCTCACTCCCAACATATTCTACTCTTACCAGAATTAAAACAGCCTCATAACATTTATCCATAAAAATATTCACTTCCAATATACCTCAAGTCCCACTCAACTACTCATAAACAACAATCAAATAGACGCTATTAATCAATCAAAGTGTAAGTCAACAAAAAAAAGTATATGGTATAATATATAAATATATACATATTATATATGTATATTATTATTATTTTGGCTATATATACATATATATATTGATATTATGCTACCGTATACAGTGGTAAGTATGTATACATATATTATATATATTATATATACAAAGCTAGATAAAGATTTATAAAAAAGCTATCACTTGACAAAAAAAAGATATATATATATATATATATATATATATATATATATATATATATATATATAGTGTATATATATATATAAATATAAAATATATGGTAAAATATACATTATTAACATCTAGATATTATCCAAATTTCAAGATTGTCTGCAAGGTTATCCTCCTAACTGTATCAAATAAAACATTACCATAAAAGGTCCTTCTTCAGAATCTCTCAAATGTATAGTCCATAAAATGGTGAAAAGAAATATGCAGTTGTAAAACAAATATGACACTGGTAACCACGCTCCTTGTGAAGCCCTGAAAAATTATAATCAATATTTTAAATATTTAATAAATTATATATATCTTGTGAAAATAAGCTATTTTATAAAATATCTACAATAAAAATTAATTCTAACTAATAATAATCATAATAACAATAAATGGTGAAATATGTCAGGAAATCCCTGTAAATATGCCTTCTACTTCTGTTGTAAATTATTTTAAGTAAACTTAATAATGTCTAAAAATAAATCTTTAGAACCTTGGAGAAACAATACAGTAATAATAATAATAATAATAATAATAATAATAATAATAATAATAATAATAATAATAATAATAATAATAATAATAATATTAATAATAATAATAATAATAAATAATAATAATAATAATAATAATAATAATAATAATAATAATAATAATAATACAACATATTAACAAAATTCCATGCTTATTTTATGTTATAGGAAAACTTAATTTATTACAGAAATATAATGATAATTCATTCAAATTAAAAATTTATGCAAAAAAAAATAATATACATACCCATTTATATTTTCTAATATTACTTACCACATACAAAGTACAACCAAATGAACCAAAAAAACGATCTGAAATAAAAAAAAATATTGAAAAAATTAAAACAAAATAACAAAAAAGTTTACATACTTAAATTATGATTGTTATTATTAATATTACATACTTTATTTACATACTTACTAAGTTTACATACTTAAATTATGATTATTATTATTATTATTATTATTATTATTATTATTATTATTATTATTATTATATCTTTCATTACTTGAATCCGATTTTTCTTCTTTATAGGTTTTCAAACAGAATTTTTGAACATTTGTTCTAAGATTAATGTTAGAAGAAAAAGAAGAGAAAAAATGTGTACAAGGAGAAGTTGGGGTGGTGGTAGTTTAAGGTCCTCTATTGTAATTAATAGATTAATGTCACCCATATTTTAAAGTACATTTATTCTTAGAAAAACCAGATGTTAAATGCAAGGATAAAAGTAATAAATCGACACAACAGTGCACAAATGACCACAAAAAATGCTGATAACATGATTATAATTGGTAAAAATGTAAAAAAAAAAAAAACATCAATTTTAATGTTTACATCTTGGTTGCTTTTTTTATTTGGTGTGTTTATGCTGATTATATATTCAAATAAATATCCCATAAAAAAGATAATTACTCAATAAGTTGCTAATTATTGACCAAATCTGGCAACCATGACTGCCTAAAGATGAATAGCTAAATATCCTAAAAGTCAAATCATTCACATGAACAATTCAAATATGTCTCATTAAAGCATATGTGAGGAGAGGTATGTGAATTGATTTACAACTTGAACTACATTGTATTGCTTGCTTAAACTCCTAATTGGATTGGGTACACCCGGTAGCTCAGCAGAAGAGCACTCGCACAACTAAGCGAGAGACCCAGGTTCATAACTGGTCGGTAGCTGAATGCAAGTTATTCTCTCTTTGGCTTTGTCTTGCTTGGACGTAAAATAGAGTACACCCCCTATTTGAAAAAAATATATAAAAAATTTGAAAAATACACACACACACACACACAAGGGTTGTTTCCGATTTTCATGAAACTAACAAAAAATATTAAAAAGTTGAATATTGAAGAAAAAAATAAATCTTGAGATGACATATTATAGATGATCTGATTCAATGACATGATAAAAATGAAATACCAGTATATATGTGATTACATTGTACTTTTATGTCATATTGCTGTTATTATTTCACCCTCACATATGTATGGTTGCCAGATTTTTTAGATGATTTCATGTTGCCAATGTTCTAGGTTTGATTATTTTAGTAAGGTAGAGAAGACTCTCTAATGTAATTAACTAGACTGATGAAGCCTAACTTACAACTTAACAACATTGCTTTATGATGGCTATGTAGGTTGAGGATAACAACACTTCTTGAGTACTGTTTATAAGCTGGGTGAGTCACATTGTTTTCTGAGGAACTACAGAATCACAGTTTCTATTTTTGTTCCCTCCATTTGCCACAAAATTATTATTTACAATATCAAATTTTTTCCCCCATTGGCCACAAAAATTATATATTGTAAGGTTTTGGGTAGAGGAATAGCCCAATTATTTTTTTGCAATAAAATAAAGGGCTCAGAGCTGAAGCCAGAACTGGAAATTTTAAAATGGTGGTTGGACGATGGAGCCTGCAAAAAAAAATTTTTTCTAGCTCTCCAGTTCTGATGACAATAGTGCCTCCTTACTGAAAAATCTGTCTCATACATGAAAAAGGAATCAGTCATAAAATAATGATATAAAAGGGGAATATAATCCTGTAAATCTATACTTATGCTACCTCAATAAATTAAACTAAATCAAAATAACACCAGAAAGAGAAAAATTTAATTAGGTAAATGGAATGTATTTGTGCCCTAAGTAAGCTATGGTATATACTTTTCTGACCCTTTTTTTCATGTTCATACTTCATTACATATGCAGTGCTTGCTACAAGTTTCATGAAAATCTGGCATAAGGCAGGCACTTTTTCTATTTAATTATAAAAAAAAGTGTTCAACTGTTTAGGTTTATTTAAGTAGTTTAAAATAAACAAAATAAAAATAAGCCTAAATGGATTATATGTAAAATATTACAGTAATAGTCAAACTATATTAACTATATTACATTTGGTATATGGTCAAATATTACAGTAATAGAAAGGTGTCACCTGCAATTTATGAAGAAAACAGTCAGAAATACATTTTACAGTAATGCATTAATCCACTGTAATGAGGAGTAAAACAATGAAAAGAAAAATGGCTGTTGTTTAATAGAAAATGTTATCGAACTGCAAAATATTAAATATTTTTACCGACTTTTGAGTTTTGAGACATCAACATCATTTTATTCAACAATATACTAAGTGAACAGCAAGAAAAATCCAAAACCCAAATATCACATTCTATATTATATGAAAGAGGGAGTTTTCATTGAAGAGTATGAAACCCAAAACTTGCAAAATTAATTCTGAGATTAACTTAAATTATATAGCGTCGGGCGGGGTGACCGGGCCCGCCTCTTTAGGAGGGGTGATTCGGTCCACTCTAAATAAAATAAAATATTAAAAAAATTTTTTTTTTTTTTTTTTTTTTTTGCTCATTTAATAGCCAGGCGGTAGTACTACAAGTTTTATTTAGATCATCTTTAATTCTAGAAAGTTTTTAATTTTTAAAAAATGTAATAAATTAGGGTACAAAATGCCCTTCAATAGAATTTCACTTTTGAAAAATGTGAGTTTTTTTTTAACTTTGTTATAAAATGAAAAATTGTGAATGGATTTTAATTATTTTTTCAGTGTATACACTTGAGTATGTTAGCTTTAAACTGGCAAAGTAAATTTTTGTTCCAAACAGTATTAGTGGCAAAATCACGGGCCTAACTTGGTCCAATTCACCCCGCAAATTGATGATGGGGTGAAGCGGACCACCATTGTTTTTCGTATTTTACGTATTATTATTGACATTTTTATTACGTATAATTAATTTAAATATAATAAAAAGTTACTTATATTAAGTGAAAATTAAAATAAAAAAATGAAATTTATATAAAAAAAAACGAATTCAAAAAAGTGTCAAAATTTTGAGCGGAGAGGGGTGAATCGGACCACCTTATTTTTATTCTTATTTTATTTATCATTATTGACATTTTTATTACTTATTACTAATTTTAATATGATAAATAATTATTATATTAAGTAAAAATTAAAATATAAAATTGAATTTATGCGTAAAAGAGGAATTTAAACAGATGGTCTGATTCACCCCTCAATGGTGGTCCGATTCACCCCTCCATGGTCAGGCTGAAGGAGCTTTATTAAAACTTTAATAAAACTTTTATTATTAGAATTACATTATTATTTTTTTGTGCTTATTACCTACTATATGGCCTTGAATTTCAGAAAAAAAAAATTCCAAAAAGTGCATTAGGGGAAAGTTGGGAGATGAAGTTATACCTAAAGTGGTCCGAGTCACACCGCACGACGCTATAGCTATATTATATAAATGGAATTGTTTAAAAATATATTGGAATTATTTGTGAAAATATGGTAATAAATAAATAACAAGGTTTTATTAATATTGTTACCTCATTTCTGCAACACAATGCCTACAAGAGACCCACTTACATAAAATCTAGGTGTCACCATCTAAAAATTTTTATAAAGCTAAATAGCCTACTCAATATAAGGAACAGTCTTGATTGGCACATGTGGCTTCTTTATATATATTTTTTATGTTATCTATGTTTATATCTATATTTATCAATATATACATATGAAAGAGAAAGAGTTATATAGTTATATATATATATATATATATATATATATATATATATATATATATTCAAATGTTTGAATTTTATTTAATTTTTTATAAATTTTATTTTAAATAACATATTTAAGTTAATATATACGTAACTATAAACAAATATTTCATTTTTGAAAAATTATTTTATGTAAATTTAGCTGAAGCCAATGTCACTCTTCCGTGCTTGAACAAACTATACTTATATAGATGGGTAACCACGATACCCGATAACTTTCGATTATCGGAAAAAACAATCGATAGCTATCTGATAACATTACCTGAAACCGGACAATTACCATATATTTTATCTAGAAAATTGAATCCTTGATAATCATACAGATATATCAATTATCAAAAAAATATTAATGCAATTGATATATAAAAAATCAGAAAAAAGCATCAATACTGATATAACTATAAAAGTGAGAAATTTAGTCATTTAAAATTTGGGTAGAATTATTTTTTTATATTTTTATTGAATATAGGCTATAAAATTAAAATGTACGTTAATTTGCAAAAAAAACTTCAAAGAATTTTTTAATACCATTTGTGTAAATTAAATGTTTATAGTTTTAATACACTATTAATATGAACTCAAGTATTAACTGCTCCACAACTACCAAAAACCTGAACAAGGTTATTTTAGTACCATCCTAGATCGGGTTTTAAAATTTTTTAAGTATACACAGATCTACTCTCTGTTTACTTAATAAAATATATCATAACCTGAACTAGTAGGGTCCTAAAATAAGACCTAACGTGGATGGATCAACAATGCCATTAACCTAGACCAAACCTAGATGGATTTACGTTGCCATAAACCTAGATAGATTATTGCCAACTATGGCTATGCTATTTCTTTTGCAGCCTTCCCTTGGGCTTATTTTTTAAATTAACATAAAAGAAATTCTTGTCACATTTTTTTTAAAAAAGTCTATGGGATTTTTTTTTAAAACTTTGAGTGGCTGTAACTTTTTTTTCCTAAAGAGTTACAGCAATCCTTTTTTTTTTTATTCATTACTATTTTTTTTAGAGTCTATGCTGCGATTTTTATAAAAATCTAAGTATGGGCTCTTAATGTAAACAATTACCATCACTTTAATGGAAACAATTACCACATATTATTGAAATAAGCTATAGCTCGGAATTTGATCTTAGTAAGATAAAATGGAATTATATTGCACAAGCTTACCTTCAGTGATACATTAGGAATGTGTATATTCATGATTACGACTTTATAAAAATCATAAAGCTTATAAAAAAAAATCTATGATAAAATATTCTACAATTTTAAACAATGATGTAAAACACCCTTAGATCATTTCGCAACCAACAGCTGTTCACAGTTTTATTTTTTACGTATTGGTTTGTAGTCTTTATTTCACTCGAGGAGTTAAGATTTTCTTGAACCTTGTCAGAGTTGTCACACAGTATATCTCTAGTCTCTACTATGCTTGTCGACACAACTCGTGGTTAAATAAACTACGGTCGAACCAGCACCATCTAATTTCGTTGAAAAATCCTATTTTCATTCATAAGAGGAGCATTTTTTCAACACTTTCTAATCACTTTCTAAAGCTTTGCTGTGAGAACATATTTCTGTAACCTTATCGGGAAAATCTACAAGAAACCTCAATTTGCAAGGGCTTATTCAATCACAGCAGAGTTTTTTTCTTAGATTATTTGAAAAAAGAATTCATAATGTCTTCTAAGTGTTCAAATATTTTCCAAGTGAAATACGAAATTTTAGCCGTGTTATGAAAACTATTATATGCTTCCACATATATATCTCTTCTATTTTGGTTTTATTTTAGGATATAAAAACTATTATATACTTTCATATATCTTCCATTTTTAGTTTTAGTGGAATTTGTATTTTTGTCACAATTTGATATAATTATCCAGAATTTACTAAGCACTATATATAAAACATTACTGATTCTATAACGGTCTTAACTGGTGCGCTTGCCGGGTTGGGGATTTTTTGGATTTTTTGAGAAAAAAATCAATTTTTGATTTTTTTGATTTTTTTGATTTTTTGGATTTTTTGAGAATCGTGACGTCACGCGAAATATAATTTGTAAACAAACTTTTTTTTTAAGTTTGATTAAGTATTATTTTTAACCCTAGGCCCTATATCTGAGTTCAAAATCTTAAAATAGGGCTTATAGTCTATGACACAATGAAACAGAAACACTAAAGAGTGTTATTTGTAATAATGATAATATATTACATCAGAAATAAAAGAAACATGTTTGAAACATGATCTTTTGTTGACATTTTTAAAGTGTAGAAATTTGAAACAGAGTAGCCTTGCTATGATGTTATAATTCTAATTTTTTATTTCTATTGAAATTAAATCACTTAAATATTCAAAAAAATATCTGGAGGTTATATATATATATATATATATATATATATATATATATATATATACATATATATTATATTATGTATATATATGTTATTATATATATATATGTATAAAGAAAGCGTTATATATATATATATATATATATATATATATATATATATATATATATATATATATATATATATATATATATATATATATAGCAAAGCAATTGAAGCAGAGCAAAGAGCATATATATATATATATATTGGGGAAAGAGCAGTGGGTATATATATATATATATATATATATATACAGTGATGGGCACGGTACATGAAAATTGTTGGGCGATACCGGTACATCGGTACTTCGAAAAATAGCTTGGGCGATACCGATACTCGGTACTTTGTGAAAGCGTTTGGGCGATACCGGTACTCGGTATTGTATCGCCGATACATTCGATACATCGGTACATTTTCATATATGTGGAAAAACAATACTGATAAATGGAATTTCAATAAATAGTTATAATATTACTATAAGGCAAATAGATTTATGTTGTTTCTGTGCTATCTCTTTTAGATTAATTTGTGTATACATATAAAGAGCAGCAGTTATTGTTACATATATATATAGTATATTGGTTATATATATATATATTATATTATATATGCAGCATATATATATATACATATATTAAGTTAAGGTTATTGGTTATATATAATATATATATATATATATATATATATATTATTATATATATATATATATGTATATATACTATATACATACCAAACAAGGGAACATTCGCAATGATTTATACCAATTAATACAAATCCTTGCTTGAATAAGATCTCTAATGTAACTGAAATATTGCTAACAACATCGGGATGCACAGTATGCGAATTTCTCATGAACCTCCGAATTTTCAATAAAACCATGTAGTTTCGATGATGAAATTTCATTCTATGGCAGAAATTATGTAGTTTTCGTTGAGACCGTCATCCAGATCCAAAACGTTGTTTCCTGGCAATCCGGGAAGATATTTGCAGCATATGTGTCAGCGGGGAATAGTTACTACCAATAATTAGTTGTAATACGTTCAGAAAAGGCTGAATGGGGGTAGAGAAACCAATATAAATCCTCCATGAAGGGCATATCACATTTATGTGTAATATTTAATATTACATTTGTTACTATTGTCAGCCAACTAAATTATGAATTTCGAAGGTAATATGACACACTACTCTGTTGGGGATTGGTATTCCAGTATAAACAGTCAGCGGAGCACTTTCGAATGTATAATCGTGTGTCTTAGCACAGCTATTTAATTGTAACATTCGATAACACTATGCCTAATAATATGTATACAACCCAGGAACTTGCGGATATGGT
>JABUQX010093972.1:52500-55000 GCA_015478945.1 Trachelipus rathkii
CTTAAAAGTTTACTTTGTAAATAAATTTAGCAAAACAGCCACCGACTGGTGAAAGTCGCAGTAGAGCAAAGGCGCATGAGCGCAAATGCTGAATGTGTCGCTGATGTGACAAAATATTAGGTGCGCAAGGCACTAGGTCCGGCGGCATAGCGCATAGGCGCAGGCGCACCTAAAAAAAAATTATATGCGCGAAGCTTTCGATATATATATATATATAGTTATATATATATATATATATATATATATATATATATATATATATATATATATATATATATATATATATATATATATATATATATAGTTATATATATATATATATATATATATATATAGTATATATATATATATATATATATATATATATATATCATTATAGGTTAATTGTGATGGAACGATTCCAAATTTCCAGCCGATGCCGATTCCGATACCGATACCAGTCTAATATTTTCCGATTATTTATATATATATATATATATATATATATATATATATATATATATATATATATATATATATATATATATATATATTATATATATATAGTATAAGTTATATATATATATATATATATATATATATTATATATATATATATATATATATATATATATATATTACTCGACAAAACTAACAAGCACCACTAGTAAATGTAACTCGCAGGAACGGGAAGGCCCCTAACCCTATGAAACCCCACACCAACACAGACGACAGCATAAGTGTAGCTATGTAACCACCCCGCATATTAGCTGCAGTATTGGGGCCGTCACCGCGATAAATTTAGAAAACATAAATCACATAACTATAAGCTCTGGGAGAGGTGGTAGGTTATGACGGGGGCATAATCAAGCGAGAGATCATTCACCTACCGCGACTCCGATAAACATGGAGAGGATAGTGCGTCAACTGTTAAGAGATCAGTGTGTGCAGATAACAACACTCTACGCCGAAGGACACGGGTACCGGGCACTGGGTCGACGGTTCGGTATAGCGCACACAACGATTGCACGGGTGACCCAACGGTACCAGGAAACCCTGACACATGATCGCCGGCGAGGACAAGGTAGGCCCTGGGCCACGACACCCATGGAAGACCGATTTATATGTCTGCGTGCATTACGAGAGCGCCACTCAACGGCCCGACATCTGCAGTTACAGCTGGCGGAGGTACACGGCACCAGGGTGAGTGACAATACAGTGCGTCGACTCCTTACGGAACATAATTACCGGCCCCGGAGCCATATGTCCACCGCACACCACGGCTACATCGAAGGGCACGACTGGCATTCGCCCGAGAACACATTCATTGGACGGTCGACGATTTGGCAAAGGTGCTCTTTACGGACGAGTCGAGAGTAACTCTGTACGCCTCGGACAGGCATGCTAGAGTATACCGACGACCGATGGAGAGGTTCGCGCAATGCAATGTGCTGTAGGTGCCGCCGTTTGGATGTGGGTCGAGTCGATTGTGGTCTGGGTAGGCATCTCTTTATCGGGGCCTAAGGAGTTACACATCTTCGATGGAGGCACTCTTATACAGCCGTAAGGTATATCATAGACATCCTCGAACCATATGTCGTGCCATATGCCTCCTACATCGGTAACTCTTTCATCCTAATGCATGACAGTGCAAGACCACACAAGGCTAAATGTGTGAACGACTACATTAGGACGGTTCAACTTACGGCGTTGGAGTTGCCAGTATATAGTCAGGACCTCAACCCAATCAAACATTTGTGGGATATCTTGAAACGTCGGATCCGACAGCTCAACCGACTCCACGGACCCTCCCGGACCTGCGACAGGCACCGCACGACGTTTGGGATCAAATCACTGTCCAGGACATTCGCCCACTCATCGAGAGCATGCCAGGACGGTGTCAAGCAGTCATCCGTGCCAGAAGGGTTCATACACAGTATTGAGACAGACCCAACAACCCCGCGGCCGTCGCCGTACGTACCAACATTGTATGTTTGCTGCGCCGAACCTCCGAACCCTACTGCGAGACAGTTTGGCTGCACCTTGGCCTCACACTCTATCAACCTACGGTTCTGGTGAGGAATCCAACATGTTGTTGTCATTGACCAATAAAGTATCTTCGCGTTCTTCAACCTTTTCTACCCTTCCTTCGCCACATACCCATGTGGTGCGTTAATTTTGACAAGTTATATATATATAAAGAGCAGCAGCAAAGCAGCAGCAGCAGAGCAGAGTTACAGCAGCAGGCGGTATATATATATATGTATATATATATATATATATATATATATATATATATATATATATATTATATATATATATATATATATCGGTATGACCTAGCAATTTCATCACCTCAAAAAAGCTCTCTCTTATATATATATATATATATATATATATATATTATTATATATTATATATTATATATATATATAGGAAGAAGAAAGTTAAGAAAGAAAGAATATATTATATATATATTATATATTGTTATTATTGTTATATATATATATATATATATTATA
>JABUQX010093972.1:60000-67500 GCA_015478945.1 Trachelipus rathkii
ATATATATATATAAGATATATGAAAGCATATATATATATATATATATATATATATATATATATATATATATATATATATATATATATATATATATATATATATATATATGATACGATATACTTTGCTTGTCTTTGAGAAACCAATTCTCATTAGCTGTAGACTAGATGATGTGTTGAAGAGAAAGTGAGCATTGTCA
The DNA here is from genome assembly GCA_015478945.1 of Trachelipus rathkii. NCBI lineage: Eukaryota > Metazoa > Arthropoda > Malacostraca > Isopoda > Trachelipodidae > Trachelipus > Trachelipus rathkii. The sequence goes on from JABUQX010093972.1 coordinate 60,198, forward strand.
TGATGAATTGGCGTTTCGTCCCGGGGGCTGCTTTGGACTCAGCAGCCTCCTTCACCAGACGCCACAGAACTCCCCCAGTGACACATTGCCGCGAGCACACTCCGCTCTGCGCACCTGGAAGGACGTTGGTCAGGTCAGATGAGGTGCTTAGGTGTGCACACACATTAAAGCCACTGAGAAGGCTTCTCGGACCATTCTGTACTCTTACATGCAGTTGGTCTGCACCTGCAGTGAGACACAGTACAGGCGTTACAGGATGACCGAACCGAGCAGCGCCCAGCAGAAGAAACTTGAATTGATGTAATGCCGCCTTGAACGATTTTGGTAAAACAAACTCTACAACGAAATGTCTTACCACGGCGAACAACTTTGAGAGAAGATGGGATGCTGGCTGGTGTTCGTTGTGCCACTCCAGTGGCACTAGTCACTCCAGTGGTCACCAATATGAAGGGGGTAAGTAGTTGTCTTGAGAACCACCTTCATTAGCTGAAGACTAGATGATGTTGAAGAGAGTGAGCATTGTCGCGATGAATTGGCGTTTCGTCCCGGGGCTCCTTTGTGGTCATATGTGGTGGTTGCGCACCCCCCTTCCACCATACAACACAATATATATATATTATATATATATATATATATATATATATATATATATATATATATATAAAAGAGTATAATATATATATATATATAGTACAGCATATAAGGTTGTTAAGTTATTGGTTGGTTATATTCTATATGTTTCTATATATTTATATATTATAATATATTAGTATATATATATATTATATATTATACTATAATATTATCGCAGTTATATATTTGTATCTATATCTATGTTATATCTATCGCAAGATAGATATATTTATTATTACATCAAAGCTATATATATATATACATATATATACATATATATATATATATATTATATATATATATATATATTGTTGCTATAATTTTTTTATATACTGTATAATATCCGAGTACTCTAATTTCATTTATTTATTATTTATTAAAAATGACTTGAAACAACATTGATGAATTTACTTTATTATGTAGATGAAATATACTTATCATTAATTAGGTAATAGCTAGGATTAATTACACAGGCCTGCAATGGAAAAAATTTTTTATGAAATTGTCTCATTTCCATGTATTTTATGTGCTGAATTCGAAAATAACATCCATTTCCCTCCATCACGTAAGGTTTTTTCACAAATCACGTGTAATCATTTTCTTAGTTATTTTCTCTTGCTGTCTTTACAGGGCTGTGTTTACACTGTTTGTTAGTAAATGTTACCCACAAATATTAAACAAGAAGGTCAAGAACCTGTCATATATATATTATATATTATAATATATTATATATATATATATATATATATATATACATATATATTATAAGATATATATGTTATATAGTTATTGTTGTTGCTATATAGCAGTGAGTAGAAGAGTATATATAGTAGTTATATTATATATATATATATATATATGTATACAGTTTACATAAAAATATACATATATATATATGATATATATATATATTAGGGATGTACCGATACCAGAAAAGAGGCCGATACCGATACCGATACCGATACTCTATTTTTAGGTGCCGATACCGATACCGATACCGATACCGATACTTTAATTAATATACAAGTACACAGTAATAAGATAAACATTTGTGCACCGGTTGTGGGCAACTCAAGATTGTACTCTCTGTACAAACAATACTTTAGTCATTTATATTTCATATTTGGTTCTGCCCAATATATTTATTATTTTATAAATTAAAATAGTACCTTTAAGGAATAATAATTGCAAATATAATATTAATAACTTTTTTATGTTTGTGTTTATTTAAAAAATATTCTATTTCCATTTTCAAGTAAGTATTAACAAAGTTTAGCTACTAGCTTTTATGTTTTAACATGATTACAATTTACAAGAAGATTCTTTAACTAGCTACAATATAAAGCAAGAATAAAATAATGAAAGAAGAGACCCTCATTAATCAGCCGAAAGTTAAAATAAAAACGCTATTACTCAACCATGACATAATAAAATGCTCCTTTAATATAGATAGCATTCAATATTCAAATTCAAAATTTACAAATTGTGATGCAAAAACATTAAGCTTTCACTAGTATCTGGCGAGAGACTGTTCCTTTTTGGGGTGTTACATTCTTACCTAACCTACACTATAAATACGATCTCTCTCGACTGATGAAGGGGAGGTGCTGATAATTATTTGCCTGCAAGCACTGATAATAATGAAATCCTTGGCCCATTTTCATGCCACCGTACATGAAAGGATTCTCTGTAGGCAGCATCTCATGTTTTTCGTAGAGCCTCATCTCCTTTCACAGACTGCAAATTTGAATTATCTTTGCTCCTTTTGATGACTGTCTCTTCAGTTTCTACGATGAGGTTCCCTGGTGATTCCTTTGAAGGTGAATGAGATGTCAATGCAATGTCGGAACTTATCAAAGTCTAGCATATCCAAATCATCTTCAGTAGGTTTATTTGCTGAAAGCCACCACATCGTCACTATCAGTGCTGTTGTTAGGGTTGCAGATAAGGTGCCTCCACTTCTGTATTTTTTTTTTTTTTTTTTTTGTCAAGCGAGCAAGCTCCTCTGTTATGCTATTTTTTAATGCATTCTAGAAGTGGTTCACCGTCGGAGGTGCCATTCTTGTGGTGTTTCAGGCTTAAGGAATCCCTTATTAGAACCTTTTATTTATTTATTTTTTTTACAGTTGTCACCGCCGCTCACGGGCAGAACCCTATTCAAGGAGTGGGTGTTGAAGGAACGCCTCAAAAATCCATCTAACGCAAATTAGGCAGATGAGCACAGACGCAGGCTTTAAAGTGAGGGAAATTAAATTGAGTAGGAAACGCAGATGATGGAAGAGAATTCCACAGAACAGAGGTGGCAGGAAAGAAAGAAGCAAACTTGCGAACCAGTCTGAGTTACCAACATCAACACAAAACTCATGTGCCGACACAGCACTCCCTTGTGCTACGAGGGCGTCGTAAAGGTGGTGGTACGCGAGTGGATAGTTCCCTGGAGCACTTGCCTCTACAGTACCTATAGAAAAGGGATAAAACACCAACATCGCGCCGCAAATATAAAGGGTCAAGTGAATTCTAGAAAGTACAGGACAGTTAAGTCTTTGGCCTTTGACTCGACCCTATCCAAGAGCCGGATGAAACCAGAGCCTCCCCGCCCCCACAGATATGAGAGCAGTACCATACAAGGGCGGATGAGACCTTTGTATAGCTGGAGTAACTGAGAAGAGGAAAAAAAGTCTCGCACTCTAAACAGAACTCCCAGTTTCTTTGAGGCCGCCCTAGCAACCACTGTGATTTGAGGTTTTCAAAACATTTTTTTGTTTATGTTAAGGCCAAGGATGTTTATATTGTCAACAGGAGAGACGAAGAGAGAACCGTCAAAAGAAAAGTTAAGTGTCTTAGAGAGAGAGATTTGTAGAAGTTGGGTTTTTAAAGAATTAAATTTCACAAGCTTGAGACGACCCAACCCTGAAATTCTATCCAGATCAGCGAGAATAGAATCGGAAAGATTAGGACGAGATGCAATTCTAGAAGTAAAAGAGAGAGCGGAATTGATTAAATGAGTTGAAGAATGAAGGGTCAAGTCATTGACATATGAGTGGATAGAATAGATATGCAGGTGAGAAGATCATTGATGAAAAAGCAGGAATAAAGTGGAGATAAAACAGATCCCCGAGGAACACCTCTAAATCATTGACAGAAAAAGAAGAAATCTCCCCCATCAACAACAGCCAACATTGAGCGATTTGAAAGAAAGCTAGACATAAGTAAGCAAAGAGAAGAAGAAACCCAAAGGAGGGAAGCTTGGAGAGCAGTGGCGCGTGCCATACCCGGTCAAATGCTTTGGATATGTCAAGCGCCACCACACAAGTCTTCCCGTAGTTCCTAAGGGCGGAAAACCATAAATCTGTTAAATAGGAAAGTATATCGCCAGTAGATCTCGAGCACCGATTACCGCATTTGGTAATCAGAAAGAAGGGAAAAAGATTCCAGAGATTATCTAAGAAGTGAGAGTTGAGACGGGTTTCAAAGATCTTTAAAAGAAAAATACAAGTGAGAGCTATAGGGCGATAGTTAGAAGGATCAGAGCAGCATCATTTTTTCGGAATAGGTTGGACATATGCGCGCTTCCAACACTGAGGGAAAGTGCTAGTATTGAGGCATAGAGAATATAGTTGAACGAGGGGTGGGGTCAGCACGGAAGCACACCTCCTCAAAACTCTTCGGGAGGGAATGCTGATTGGGTACACTATAGAAATAAGGTGGTAGAATTCAGAGCCTGCAATCTGGTCGGGTGAAATCACAGATGACTTCGCTGAGAATCCCTGAGAGGAGAAGGAGGAGGTTGAGGAGAGGAGAGGACGGTAAAAATAGAGGCCAAAGAGATGATTATCTTTTCTAGCTTGAGTATTAACAAACAGCACCTATCAGAGCGAATAAGAGGGAGGAACGGATGATTTACAGAAGTTGTTAGAGATGTTTTTTGGCAAGAGGCCAGAGATTTGTCATAGGAGAACCATGGAGGCTCACAAAGCCATTTTCGTTTAATGAAAGTCCGCTTGCTCGTCGAAGAGTATCCCCTGCAACGATTTCTAGCTGAATGAAAAATTAGGCAAGTGTGATAGGAGAACGAGAATTTTTCCACACCCAAACATTGCCCTAGCCTTGAATGGTATTGTGGGAACAAAGCACGATCGAGCTATGGATTTTGAGGAGAAAAAGATTTAGTCCAAGAAGGAATGAACCTGCTTATCCCATTAACAATTACAGTTCCCACTTTATCGGCAGAATTCAGCGTCTTAAGAGTCAAAGCAGTCACTTTCACTATAGTTAGCGTAGAAACAAATCTTAATGCCCCCACCACCCGATCAGTGCCAGAAAAACCGCATAGGGCAGGATGGAGATGTTAAGAGAAAGTATTAAAATCAAGTGATATAGCAAGGTTGTGGTCAGATTTGTACTGATAGGATAGCGTGCGCTCAAGTAGAGAGAAGGACTAGTGGTGAAACATAGGTCAAGTGTGTTTAAGACCGGTTGGGACGATCCGGAATGTGTGTAGGTTATTTAATCAGCTGCTCCAGATCACTGAGAATACTGAATGATTCTGGCTTCCTCCCAACTAAATCAGTACGAGGGGAACCCAAGTGTTGTTTGTGTACATTGAAATCCCCTAAATAGAGGACCCTCAGTATTTGGATGGGAGAATATAAATGCAGTCTCGTGAGAAGCAGTAAGGTAATCAGGCGTGAAAAGCTGTTCTGTTAGGAGAACAGTAGCAGAAGCATAAGAATATTGTAGTAGAGAGGGAAGAAAGATTTTAAGCCACATAACATCAAAGTTAGGAGATTAGATTCTGGAGACGTGTTATAGGAATGTTTATATTTACATAGGCACATACTCCACCCCTTCAAACGAAATTATAAAATGTTATAGTTGGATTATTAAACGAGTTGAAGGGATTCTTAGCCATCTGGGTCTCAGATAAGAGCATAAAATTAGGTTTAGAGTTAGAGGTAGTATTCCATGGATGTAGAGTTAGAGCAAGCTATTGATGTTGGTAAAGTCAAAGAGCCACGCCTGTGCAAATCTGCTATCATACAAGCACACGCACACGCGCACCCGCACACGCACACGCACACGCACACGTACACATCGCTACCAAAAAAAAAAAAAAAAAAAAAACAGAAACAAATAGACAAAATCCAAAGGAGAAATTTCAAAATGTTTCAAAAATGCTAAACCTAATTTTAAAACGATAAAACCCTATTTTCAGCTAATATCTAAAATATGAATAACCAGAAAGTTTAAAAACAATCACGCACTCACACGCTCTCAAGAAATTGCGTAAAAAATACCATTGATCAACTAAAAAAGTAGAAGATAAATCTGCATAAATTATGAGTCACTTTGGCTGTCCAAATAAAAATTTTGATGCAGCATCAAGTTGGCGCAAACGCTATAAAAATCTAAGTTAAAAAAGGAAATCGAGGAAAAAAACATAACTTAGTACTCATCTATATCGAACTAGATTTATTATTGAATCTAAAAGTTTCTCATAATTTTTCACCTAAAAAGTAAGAAGTATCGGGCTTATATTTAACCGATAATGATACCGATACCGATACCACTATAAAAATGGCCGATACTACCGATAATAACGATACTATCGGTACATCCCTAATATATATATATTAAGGTTATATATATATTATTATTATATATATAGTATATATATCAGTATAGCATATATATGTATATATATATATATAAAGTATATATAGCATATATATATATATATATATATATATATATATATATATATATATATATATATATATATTAAGTATATATATAAAGAGCTTGAGTTATATATAGCATAGTATATATATAAGGGTATATATATGTTATATATATAGTTATATATATATATATATATATATATAATGCGTCCTGTTGATCATGGTCCTGATGTCCCTGTACCAACTCCACCAAGTTCGTTAGATGATTTTGCGACATCTTATGATACTGACACTGAAGGGAGCAGTTCTGGTGAAGAGTTTAGTGGTTATAACAACGAACCTCAATTGTTTACACAACCAGAATTAAATGATCTTGTGAGGGATTTAGATCTACCGAAGGAGTCAGCCGAATTGTTAGGCTCAAGGTTGAAGGGAAAAAATTTATTAGCACCAGGTACATCATTTTTATGGTATAGAAAAAGAGAGATTTTCTTCAATACTTTTCTCAAGAAGATGAACTAGTATTCTGCAATGATATCACTGGGCTGTTAAGTATGTTCAATGTAAACTGTGATGTAAAGGAGTGGAGGTTGTTTACTGATTCGTCCAAACAAAGTCTAAAAGCGGTCCTCCTTCATAATGGCAATAAGTTTGCCTCAGTACCAGTTGCTCATTCTGTTTATTTGAAAGAACGTTACGAGAATCTGAGTATGATTTTGTCGAAGTTAAAATATAAGGACCATGAGTGGACTATATGTGGAGATTTGAAAGTGATTTCCATGCTTCTAGGACAGCAAGGCGGCAACACCATGTTTCTTGTGTGAGTGGGACAGTCGAAACAAAGCCCAGCATTGGATACAAAAGGAGTGGACGAGGAGATCTGGGTTGGAAATTGGAATAAAGAACGTCGTGAAAGAAAACCTTGTGGACCCAAAGAACGTACTCCTGCCTCCACTTCACATCAAACTTGGCATAATGAAGCAGTTTAC
>JABUQX010093972.1:72500-75430 GCA_015478945.1 Trachelipus rathkii
GCACCAGGTCTCCAATCGGTTTTGCACACCTGCTTCCATACTAGGTCTCCAACAGGACTCCATATTGGGTCTGCAACAGGACTCCATACTAGATTGCAACAGGTCTCCATACTGGACTCCATACTGGACTTGGACACGAAGTTCCTACACCAGCTCCGCACTAGGTCCTTAAAACAGAAAAGTCCAGATCAATATATATATACTTTTTAATACGTATAATAATAATAAATAATAATAATAATAATAATAATAAATAATAATAATAATAATAATAATAATAATAATAATAATAATAATAATAATAATAATAATAATAAGTTGTAGCGCTGCTACAACCTAATAACTCACATTCATGCAACAACAAATACAAATTCACTTTCGTTCACATTCGCTCACAGTTAAACTAATAAAAATAAAAATGACAAGTTATAATAATAAAGGATAATAATAATAATAATAATAATAATAATAATAATAATAATAATAATAATAATAATAATAATAATAATAATAATAATAATAATAATAATAATAATAATAATAATAATAATAATAATAATAATAATAATAATAATAATAATAATAATAATAAATAATATTATACGCCTTAATTCTCAACTTGAGTAACCTATACTTAATGTCTTTAAAATACTGGATTAATAAACGTAAAACTTAAACAAAACTTACCCGATTCACGGGACACGAATAACTCCATAATAATCTCCTTTGCACTCCTTCATCAATCTATTCCATACTGACATCAACTGATCAGAACGCCATCTCACCATAAACATTCCAGAGCGATCAAAACTTAAAGACCTCCATGAGCCGTCTGCCAAACGTAACTGATTTTCGTTCTCAAATTTCTCCCGTATCACAACTTTCATTGGGAGTTTACTTGGTTTATAAACCAACCAACTTATTATATAACTCCCCCGGTTATATTGGTGGCTTCGTAGAGTTTGGGATCGGCCCTTGAGGAGGAACATTTGAGAAACGAAAAAAAAAAATTCACCAACAAAAAATTTTTTTGGCAACTCAAAAAATTTTTTTCTCTACTTACAGTTTTTGTAGATTCCACACCTATGCTCTCTCACTATACCTGGTATACCGAACCCACCACTTGAAGACGCCGAACGAACCACCAAAATAAGTTCTCCTCCTCAAGGGCCGATCCCAAACTCTACGAAGCCACCAATATAACCGGATGGGTGCCCCATCCAAGTTACAATATGCGTTCAATCTCTAAGTGGGGGTTCAAGAATACAAGAGACAATATCCATTATTACACACACACACAAATCAATGATAATATATAATTTAATCAAATATTTAAAAGAATCCTAACTCTCTATCTAAACCTATCTAAAATATATACGTAAAAAAATGTCATTAATAAATATCTTGCACCTTTAATTTAAAAAGTACGTTAGCCAGTATTTTACACACAACAAAATTTCATTAATAAATATCTTTGCACCTTAAATTTAAGCAGTACATTAAACAGTATTTTGCACACCAACTACCACTACGGATTCCGATCCGATACATTTATGTAAATCATCAATAAAAGAGTCAATGTTTCTCTCAACGAAAGTATTATATACATTAATAAAAACCTTAAGAAAACCTTGTTACTACGTAACTTTTGATATCGGTACCCTCCAAGTCTTCTTTATTATAGGGAGTGCTATATCGGCACCCTCCAATTCTTCTTTAGTGGTGTCCACACCACCTGAGCTCCACCAATAACTCTGGATCCGCACACCAGCTTTGCACCGGATCCACAAATTAGTTTTGCAACAGTTCCGCACCAGGTCTCCAATCGGTTTTGCACCAGGTCTCCAATCGGTTTTGCACCAGGTCTCCAATCGGTTTTGCACACCTGCTTCCATACTAGGTCTCCAACAGGACTCCATATTGGGTCTGCAACAGGACTCCATACTAGATTGCAACAGGTCTCCATACTGGACTCCATACTGGACTTGGACACGAAGTTCCTACACCAACTCCGCACTAGGTCCTTAAAACAGAAAAGTCCAGATCAATATATATACTTTTTAATACGTATAATAATAATAAATAATAATAATAATAATAATAATAAATAATAATAATAATAATAATAACAATAATACACACACACACACACACAACACACACAACACACCGTAGCGCTGCTACAACCTAATAACTCACATTCATGCAACAACAAATACAAATTCACTTTCGTTCACATTCGCTCACAGTTAAACTAATAAAAATAAAAATGACAAGTTATAATAATAAAGGATAATAATAATAATAATAATAATAATAATAATAATAATAATAATAATAATAATAATAATAATAATAATAATAATAATAATAATAATAATAATAATGTATATAAATAAATAATAATAATAAATAATATTATACGCCTTAATTCTCAACTTGAGTAACCTATACTTAATGTCTTTAAAATACTGGATTAATAAACGTAAAACTTAAACAAAACTTACCCGATTCACGGGACACGAATAACTCCATATAATCTCCTTTGTACTCCATCAATCTATTCCATACTGACATCAACTGATCAGAACGCCATCTCACCATAAACATTCCAGAGCGATCAAAACTTAAAGACCTCCATGAGCCGTCTGCCAAACGTAACTACTTTTCGCTCTCAAATTTCTCCCGTATCACAATTTTCATTGGGAGTTTACTTGGTTTATAAACCAAATCTCACCCTATTATAATATATATACATATATATATATATACAGATATTATATATTATATATATATATATATATATATATATATATATATATATATATATATATATATATATATACATATTGAAGCGGCGCACGAAAACGAAAGTCCATAAATGCGAAAACGTTAAACACCCAAAATTGACTGAACGTGAAGTACTACCG
>JABUQX010093973.1:0-11172 GCA_015478945.1 Trachelipus rathkii
CTTATAACTATTTTTTCAGTTATAAATTATGATATGAATGTATATTAATACGTAAGTTTTTAGTAGAAACCTTGACAGTAAATAAATATTTGATATTTGATATTTTTATATATTTTATGTTTTGATCCGGTGTGGGGGCTTCGGTCCCTACTATCACTCTTAATATCATCCCCGTTCCCTAGCTATAGCTTGGGGTGCCTTATACTCAGCTTCGACAAGCTGCGGGTCCGGGGGGGAGTTCTTTTATTTATATAATAAAAAATATATATAACCATATTACTATAATATATATATTTCTAAAATCTAAATAATAATAAATAAATGCAGTGTATTATAAATTAAAAAATTAAATTCTACATTAAATTACTAATAATTTTATGAATTGATAAATAAATAAAATGATATAACTTTTATCATATATTAATAATAATAAAGATAAGCAAAATCCAAAACAATTACAATCAACATTGAAAGCTAAACATAATAAGGTTTCTCAAACATAAATGAGAGTTAATACATCATTGAGAGTTTATTTTAATGTTCATTTATAAAAATTATAAATAATTAGTGAATAGCTTAATATTAATGAAAGAATTTGGAGCAAGCATAACGAAATTTAGGACAGTAAATATTCTGTTATGTTTTCTTATCGATATAGTGGAGAAGAGAGTGTTGTTTTGGACCCGTAATAAAGGTAGGGTCTCATGACGATCATTAAAACAAATTGAATCACATAGTATTGAATAAATATACTAATCAATATTACATTATATATATTATATATAATTACCGTGGCATTAATATATATATATATTATATATATATTATATAAATATTATATAAATATTATATTTATATATATATAAATATCTATTATATATATATATATATATATATATATATATATATATATATATATATATATATATATATATATATATATATATTAAATATATACTAATTATATATATATATAATTAAATATATTATATATATATATATATTATGCTCTATTTATTATATTGCCACAAACTCAGCTGTTAAATAATCCTCAATACTTGGGTCCTATGAATCTGCTGCATTTGATATATATTCTGCGTTGATATAGTAAATAGAGATAATTAATTTAAATATATTTGATATATATAATAATTAATCGTTTTTGTAATGGTTGAAAAGGTAACTTATCAGTGGTTAAAAAGTATCAAAGTCATTACTACGTATTCCTATTATATAACATATAATTATATATATACCGATTTTAAAACGTATCATGTATAAATATTGTATATAATGAATGCAGTAAGGAAAACAGTTTTGTCATCTCATCTTTAAAAAATAGTAATTTTGGTAAATAATAACTAACACACTATCACACACAACACATATCACACACATAACATTATATATATAAACAACATCATCAGCACACACACACTACTACACACACACACACACTACACATTAATATTATATATATAATTAATATAATTATAATATATATATATATTAATGTATATATTATATATATATATAGATAGAGAGAGAGAGAGATGAGAGAGATGAGAGATGAAGAGAGAGAGATAGAGAGAGAGAGATTTTAGTGACTCTTATTATCATTAATAATATTGTTGACATATATGGGCATTAATTCATATATTCACAATTACGTATGGTGAAATCAACCCGGGAAAATACGATAATAAATATTGAGAGATCGTGAGTAAGAGCTAATAATACTTAGTAATTTAGTAAATGTAAAAGTAACTTTTACCCAACCGTAGGAGATGCACCTTTTTTACTTAAATATAAGTTAAATATATATATTATGAGAGGCAGTATAGCGCCTCTAGAAGTATCTATCGGTGCTTCTTTTTTTAGTATCGTTATCGTCACAGCGACGCACATTTACCTAAAAGTAAAAGTAATTGGTTAATATAGTGATAATCTTTGTTACGTCAATATATATGGTCTGTTATTTTAAATTACACATGTAAACGGTACCTTTTATTATTTAAATGAAAATCTAAAAATATGAATTGGATTTTGTCGCTGAAAACAAGCTTTTTTTCAGAAATCTACTTTTAAATCAATAAAAGTTATTAGTATAAAATTTAATTAAATTACTTCATTGTTTCTTTAAGAACTAGTAAATATTTATTTATATGTCTATTTTATATTTTATACTATTTTACTTTTTATTTATTTAATTATGAAAGACCTGTTTAAAAAAATAAATATTTCAAAATTTTGTGTATATCATCAATTATTTTAAGCAAATTTAATTTTGAATAAGATAATATGAGTTAGATTCACACTGGCCCTATCTATACTGCTCCAAACACTCTGAGTTATAGTCACAGTATTTTCTTTTCCTAGAGGAGTTGTATTTAGTGAGGAGAAATTATGGAAAGAAAACCACCATATATTTTTTTTGTATGATGGAGAAACTCGTGACAGAGAGTAAGGAAGCAGCATGATGGTAGTCGGCAGCGGGAAAGAGGTAAAAATATATTGAAATGGTATTGATATTCTAAACTTTTCTAGGCTCTTTACGATAAGAGAGATTAAAAAATATTAAATGCGGAATAGTTAGCAAGAAACATTCTGGATGAAATTGTTTGATTAAAATAAATTATTCCAATTGTTTTTTTCCTACTCAAGAACGTTTGGTCCTATTTATCCCATCTAGTGCTGCTGCAGAGAGCCATTTTTCTATGGAATTATAGACTATTTTAAGTCCAAGTGGATGGGGTATATGTAAAGATGACGGCAATTTTACGAATGTTTTGTGTCTTTTTTGAAAATAGGGATTAATATATGGTTATAATAAAAATCAGTATTACTCTTTATTAAAATTCGGTATTAAACTTGAATAGTTTTGTCATTTATAATTTATTGATATATTTTACTATTCGTATTATGCAAACTTAATTCCTCGTTAATTTATGTTATAAATTTACTTTCCTCGTTAGCTATTATTTTTAAAAGTATAGATATATCGATATCGAATATCGTTAGTTGATTATAGAAGTTCTTATATAAAGTCGATTTCGGATTATCTTGCATAAAGCGTCGTTTTTGCTAATCTTTTATAAGTGGGGTAATCGATAATCACGAGTCTGCTAATTGGATTAATAATGTTTATGATTCACTTGCAAATATATATATATACATAATATATATATCTATATTATTTAATATTATATATATATAATATTATATATTTAATAATATATATATTTATTACTATATATATTATATATATATATATTATAATATATAGTAGGGGCCCAACAGTTAGATCATGTTATCGTATATATATATAATAAATAATTAATATATTATAAATTTATTTATATATATATATTATATATATTAATATATAATATTATATAATATTAATATATATATATATATTTATTAATATATTTTTATTATACTATATATATATTATATATATATTATATATTATTATATATTATATATATAATATATATATATATATAATATATACGGTATTAGATGGGATTAAGTTTTGATCGTAACTGTGAAATTAAATTTCAAAAGTAAAAGCTATTTGTAAATGCGATTTTTATGCATAAATAGAAAAATTACTGAGAAAAAAAAATTATGCAACAGTTATTGTAATACTTACTTCTCGGACTGCTGTTCATTATAGTCACTTGATGGTCTATTTGAGTAATCTGGTTAGATTTTGTTTATTCAGTCATTAATTGTAGTTATAATAGCTACTCTTGCATTGCTTATAATATTATTTTATTTTTTATATTTTACCCTTAATATAATAATTAGTACTCAGATAAATAATTCGCATATACAGCTACCGTTAACCTCGTATACTATCTCAGTAACATATATCTATATATATGATTTATGCTACTATTTATATCTGCTTACCTATTAATACTAGTCCCTACTATCCTAAATAACTAACATTATAATCATAATATATTAATAATATAACTAATTAGATAATAAGATAGTCCCCGAACTCTCTTCAAAAAATGTTTCATACCACTAACCAGTTTAGAGAAACAATATCCACTGTAATACCAATGTATAACAAAATATTATGAATAATTGGGAATAAAAATATAAATTTAACAATCTGATCTTCCAAATAGAAGTTGTTCATTACTACTTTTCATTAAATAATTCTATTCTTGTGTTTACATTTATATATATATATCATATATATATATACATACTATATATATATATAGTTATATTATACTATTATAGCTATATACTACCTTATAATTATATATACTATTATATTATATATATAATACCTATATATATATATAGTATATATATACTATATATTTCAGACAATTTAGTATCTAAAAAGTATCTTTAATGTTTAATCAATTGTGGATAAACCATTAAACAATTTTTTATGACTGGGCTTGCAAAGGACACAAAACAGTGGTTGCAATTTGTCAAGCTCCTTTTCAGTATATGTTGTACAAGATCTTCTATGCTTATTGTGAATCTATTTTATTTTATTTAAATTTAATTAAATTAGTGTTTTGCAAAAAAATTATATTTATCTATTTAACATAATTCAAATTCGAATTTTATTCGTTCTGATAAAGTTCTACGAAGAGGAAAATATTTAGGATTTGGGCTGTCATACTCCATGACAAAATTGGGTGGACGCTTATAAGTGTACTTTTCTATAACCACTATAATATATATATAAATGAATAATAATATCATAATAATAAATAATAAATAATAAAATAATAATATAATAATATATAATAATAATAATAAATCAATAATAACAATATATTAATAATAATATAATAAATTAATAATAATATATAATAATAATAGATAGGGTGATAATATTAATAATAATATAATATAATCATAATAATCTATGATAATAATTACATTTCAAACGTTTTGAACTTTTACAGGTCGGTAAAGGGTTTAAAACATGAATAAAAGAATATTAAATGAAGTAAATGAAATTTATTTTTTTCACAAATTTGAAAACGGTAAATGATTTATGGTGGAAAACGAAGCACATAAAAATTCAACATAGAACGAATACTTATTAATATATATTAAACATATAATATATATAATATATATATAGTATATATATATATATGCTACTACTATTAATATTCAATTTTTAACCACATACTAAATACATTTTATATATATATCCCTATATTATATATATTTATATATATATAAAATATACTACTATATATATATATATATATATATATATATATATATATATATATATATTCATATCTATATATGAGAGGAAGAGTGTGTGTGTGTGTAGGTAGTGTGTGTGTGTTTTGATCAGATGATCGTTATTACTTTAAATTACTTGATTTATGGGAACATTAATTTATCCGAGCAAATTTCAAGAATTTTGTTTGCTTTAATGGCAAAATTTTTTCTACTACATAGACCACGATCTTTTATATATATATATTATTATATAATATATATATAATATACTATATATATATATATTATATATATATATATTTATATACTATATATATTTAGTGTGGTGTGTTTGTGTGTGTGTGCTGTGTTGTGTGTATGTGTGTGAAAGTATGTTTGTATGTTTTCATGTGCTTGTATGAACATACTAACTTAAAGTCAAAGATTACCTTAAGAAAATCTTGAAGAAAAACCGTTGATGTGAAAATTTTAGATAAAAATCCAAATGAAAAAAGAAAAAAGAAAAAAGAAAAATAAGTCTTTAACAGATGTCTTGTTGAAAGTATTTTTTTTATCTTTATGACAGAGCAATAAAAATGATTGGAATCCTAAACCGAGATATCAGGACCCAACAACACCTCAAGTTAAAGGTATTATCTTTTACGAACATTGAAAAAGACAAGTGAGGTCAGACGTGATTTTCTCGCATGAAAACAAATATCGACCTTCAAAAAAAGAAGCACGAAGGAAGGCATTTTAATATAAATCGAAAGATTCATCTCTCTCATTCAACTCATGTACAAAACATTTCTAACACGTTCAACGTAAAAGAATTTAAACATTTGTTATTAGTTGTTACTAACGAAAAAACGGCTAATTAATACAAGACTTCCCAATAAAATGTCTCATTTATGAAAGTGTCAACAGATGACGACGAAATTTTGAATCATATAATCTAAAAAATTTCTGTGGTAAAGGAATAAACGAAACCTGTCTGCAAAGTACCTCATAAAATTTGAATGATGCTCACATTCTTTGAGATAAAATTAAAAATAGAAACAAACAAACAAATTTGCCAATTAAGTGCATAAAAATAAAAATATTCAAATTAAGTAAATTAAAAACGAAAAATATTCTTAATTTTCGTTTTTACGAGTAGAAGCGACATTTTAAACCTTTATACCCGCTCGCAAATTTCGTGTAAGTAAATGCAACATTTATGTGAGATGCATAGATCGTGTTTATGTAATTCAAAGCAGATGTTGCTGTCAAATTTTTGTTTGGGTTACAATAGAGTTGAATATTATTCAAAAATTTGTGATTTTATTTTTAACTACATGTCATAAGGTACTACATAAAAAGGATCGAAGAATTAAATATGCAATGGTGCCATGGATACGAGAAAATAAAATCAACTATATTTTTATTAATTTACATCCATTCACTTACAAATTGACCCTACAAAACATTAAATCAGCTAAATTTATCTCGCCCATCAAAGGAGAGACCAAGGAATTTCAGCAAAATTCTATTCAGTTTTTAAATTAAGTCAATTAACAATCCATAAAACCGCTTTTTTTCTCTCTCTCTCAAAGTAGTCACATACTCTATATAATAAATACACAAGCCAGAAAAAGAATCTAATTTTAGATTTAGCCATTTTAGACATAAATAATGGGACCACTTTTTCTTCAGAAGTAAATTGGCGAATATATGAATCAGTAAAAGCATACACAGAGACACATACACCTAAACACACACTCAACACGCACACACGCACACAAATATATATAATATCTGCATAATCAAACACAGCTGTGCATTTCCATCTTTATAATAAAAAATGTTACTGAAAAAAATAAAGGGAAGAAAAGAAAATTTAAAAGTCATCTTTTAAATTTGTTTGCCTGTTAATCATTTCTTTCAAAATGCTTCAAACTCTGAACGCAGTTCAAGGAAAATCATTTTAAGACTCTTGACATTTCTTTCTCTTTTTAATGATATTAGGCTCTTTCCTATATATATATAACATCTTATATATATATATATATATATATATATATATATATATATCTTTACTCTTTCTATATATATATATATATATATATATATATTATATAATATAATATATATATATATATATATATATATGCAGAGTGTAGTAGGAAAGTTGTGAATGATAGGAAGGTGGCTGGTGCAATTAAATCCTTGGTGGATGTAAAGGAACTATGTCTTGAGTGCGCTAGGGTCTTACATGAGGATATGTTGTTACCTGTGTTAATATATATAGTAGTGAAACTATGGTCTGGAATAAGAGGTATAGATCTAAACTACAATGTGCTCAGATGGACAATCTTAGGGGCGTTTTAGGTGTGGGAAGAATTGATAAAATGAGGAATTAACACATTAAGGAGTTGTGTAGTGCGAAGAAAGGAGTAAATGAGAGAATAAATGAAAGTTCATTGAAATGGTTTGGTCGTGTGGAAAGGAAAGGTTGGATGATAGTTGCTTGGTTAAGCGGATATATAGTGGTGAGAGAGCTGGGAATCGACCGGCTGGGAGACCAAAGAAAAAGTGGATAGAGTCATTAAAGGATTGCCTGGAGAAGAGGAATGTGCGTTTGGCAGAGGCGAAAAGAAAGGTGCATAATAGGAGTGAATGGCGGGGTTTGGTGAGGGGGTATGATTGTGGGCTTTTGCCCACATGGGCCAAGGATGAATCCTACATTGACGAGATGCCATAGTGAGGGTACGCCGCAGCACTAGGGTGGATTTTCTGACTGCAACGAGCTTTCACTTAAGGGTATAAAGAGGGACGGTAAAGCTGGGCTATCTTTTCAACTTGCGTCATTTTCTTCTACTACTTTTATGTTTCCAGTGCATGTGCAGCACCTTACCTCCAGTCTAGGAAAAGGTGTGTGATGATATATATATATATATATATATATATATATATATATATATATATATATATATATATATATATATATATATATATATATATATATATATATATATATATATATATATATATATATATATATATATATATATATATATATTTTATTTATTATACAAAGCACCATATCCCGCACAGGTGCAAGGGTGGCGTTGGTGATTGATTAGGGTTTAAGCTCATCAACACCTTTCATGAAAATAAAATGATGACGAAGGGGTTTCGGCCCCTTGCGCATCGAACAATAAATCTTCGCCTTGACTCGACGACGACTTCGAGTTGGCTGTTTCACACCAATAGGCTCTGTTCACCCTTCCTAGAATTTTTTTTTCCTGTTTTAATATCTCATTAAAAATAATTAAAGAAATATTTGCCGAAAATATTGTTGCTCTTCCATCTCAGATTTAGCGATATTATTTAAATATTAATTAAATTTTAAAATTTTGAAAATTTCGCATTATTAGCAAACAAATAACTACGTTACAAAACTTCAAATTTAGATGCATTCTCTTCAGAAAATATAATTCTCAAGGTAATGTTATTGTATTCTGAGGGTAATTTTCATTCTACTCTCCAAAAACACTTTAAGAAAGATTTTATTATTTTTCTCAGTCTTCCTTCTGATGTTTCTCTTTTTCGCTTCCCCTTCTGGTTTTACCACGTCTTTACTCGACGACCGTCGAATCCTTATATATATATATATATATATATATATATATATATATATATATATATATATATAAATATATATATATATATATATATATATATATATATATATATATATATATATATTTATATATATATATATAACATATATATATATATATATATATGCTATATATATATATATATATATATATATATACTATATAACTATATATATATATATATATATATATATATATATATATATAATGTGTGGAAAATACGCACAAAAGTGCTTGGTGACATCTTTTTTTCAATTTTCTTGTGGTGAAGCCAAAGTTTTTCTATAAATAAATGAAATTATATATATATATATAGCAAATAAATAACATATATATATATATATATACTATATATATATATATATATATATATATATATATATATATATATATATATATATATATATATAATATATATACTATATATATATATATATGCCTCTGTGTGTGTGTCTGTGCGTGTGCATGCGCGCGTGTTACCTCCAATGAGAAAAAGTCAGAAAACGCACAAAAACATACCATAGGACGATACACACTAGAGATGCGACCGGTTTTTTTTCTTAATATTTTTTAAATATTTCATTTAAAAAATCTACCATTTTAAGAGTATTTTCTTTGTATAATTGTAACAGATCGTGATTAACGAGTAATAACTGCAAGGGAATAAAGTTTTCCTTCATGAGAATAAATCTTTATGTGAAAAAATCGCAAATCAAAAATTTAAATCTTAACATAAAGGAATTTCGTTCACTTTTTTTTTTACATTGTTTCATAATCCATTTTGAATCTGTCACCCACGAGTGCTGCCGTGGAAAGTTCTTTCTCCACACATTCTTGGATTCAATTGAAAAGACGCATAAAATTACCACAAGAGAGTAGCCAAACTAGAATTAATTTGTGATAATCTTTCCCTGAACCTGGAGCTAGACTTTCCATGGAGTTTTCAATGTCACCAAAACGCTGAACTTGGCCCTAGTATAGAGACAATGTTTGACGATTTAAATCCTGCTGATGAGAATGACATTGATGCAATTCTGTTAATATTCTACGCAGAGTCCGAAAATTATACGGAAATGATATTGGAATGTGACAATATCTCGGATAAAGAGAATAAATTAAATTAAAATGAATCGCATCGCATTTTCCTTTAGCCCTTTTATTGCATATATCATAAAATAGTTCTTTGAATTTTTTAGTGTATAGTTGCAATTTTCTTTTTAGCTTTATGAGTTGAGCATGCGGCAACGTATAAAGTTAAGTTTATGAAGGTGTATATTTAAAGTCATGAGTAATAATGAAAATAATAAAAAAAAATTAATGTAAAACCAAATTCGTAAAAAAAAAAATACCTTTGCGAAAAAAGTAAATTATAAAAAGTTTTTTTTTCTAATCCTAATTAATGCAGACAATTATCAAAATCAAGTGTCAACCTGACAACATACATGTCGTTTGAAATGCGTAAGTTAAGTGAAAGACGTTGTGAAAGTGTGATCCAGACAGAATATAACAGTAATGAAAATGAATCGACTGTGATTAAGCTTTTGTCCAGAGGAATGGAAAGAGAAAAGAAGAAATAAGTATGCGAAAACCAGATTTAAACAAATTTTCCTCTAAGGATTAGTTATGTGACTAAAGAGTTTATAAGAAAAGTATACATTGCAATAACGATAAGAAAAGGAGTGGCACAACAGTTCAGCTAACAGAAAGGGTCTAAAGGGTCAGTAACAATAGAAGAGTAGATAAAGGGAAAAAATACTAGGCATAATCCTTTTAAGAAGAGATGTGTGTGGGATGCGGAAACATCCCAGATATAAACGGAGACCCCTATTATAGCATACAAATGGGATGGCATGGAGATGTTTTGAACTTACCCTCTTAGAAGATTGTTTAGTGTGACAAACAGCCGAAGTGGTCCTTCCAAGAAAGGTCACAAATAAAACAAAAGAGACCCTCAAAGAAGAGTTGTGTCCTTTTGTAGATGTTATAAGCATGTGGAAGATTGCGATAAAAATAGATAGACAAGTAACTGAATTTTAGAAACACTGGAAGCAACCACATTAATATCTCCCATATATATATATATATATATATATATATATATATATATATATATATAAGTTATATATATATATATATATATATATATATATATATATATATATATATAACTATACTATATATATATAACTATATATATATATATATATATATATATATATATATATATATATATATATATAAATATATATATATATCTACCTAACATATATATAAATATATA
>JABUQX010093974.1:0-5000 GCA_015478945.1 Trachelipus rathkii
GAGAAGAGATCCAATTGATGAGTCATGAGATATGTCTTTACCGAAGGTCTTTAGTTATACCCATGATGTGTCATGATGTCATAGATTCGTAAACCGAATGGAGACGCGATACATGCTTGCCATTCCTGCTAGAGTTCGAAATATCGATGAGACCCTTATTCATTTCTGCTGAGAATTCATCAGATTCATCGACATTGTCACAGCTTGGGTCAGCGGAATGATGTTGTTTATCCGATGCAATCGAAGGGCCCCCGCCGGTTAGTTGAAAGAAAAATTTATCCCTGGTAAATTGGGGGAGACAGTGAGAGAGGTTCTAATTGAATAGATAGCTGCTCTCTTCGTGGAACAATATTAAAAAGCTTGATGTACGCACCTATTGGAACGACCAATGCGATAGTGCGACCTTTGGCGTACGTGTATAGGTTTCAGTGTTGTTCACACATCTGAAAATATTACAAACGCTTTGATTAAAATAAAATGAATTAGACATCGGGCATCTTAACGATGTAAAAGAACGTTAATACATATAGTCCATGGCTGTAATCTACGACTTTTACTACTGAAACTGTTGGTTTACCGTATAATGTGCGATATATCAGGGAGTGGCACTAATAACTATCAAACATGGATACGGTTTTACTTCTCCTTGGAGCGACGTAAGAAATCGAATGCTCGTTGAAACAAAATATGCGAAAAATCGGTTTAGTAATGAGGTGGTATTTATATTTACATCTTTCAAAAGGCAGGTGTTAAATCTTGGAGAGATATTATGAACGATTGCTCAAATCTTACACAGAAACCGTCTGTTCCTATGATTAGATGAATTAATTGTTTCAAAATAAAGGTAATGTCTTTTATGTCAGTTTATATAATGCCGTTTTCAATGTGAAAATTATATGCCTTATATAAGATGAAAACTTGTTTTAACTTCCCTTACTATGAGGATTTTATTTGTTATGTGTTCATATAGATGTGTTTAATTCGTCAGCGGCTGTTGTGTGTTAGTTGTTATGTTCATAGTTTAACTTTACCTTTGGGTAAAACTTTGTTATGTTTGCTGTTATTCATTGGGTTCAATAGATCTATAGATCATGGATGGGTTGGGGTGATTGGGTGGGGTGGGGTGGTTTGATTTACTGAATTTACTGATTTACTGCTATATGTTTATTAAAAATGTAAATTTTTTCGTTATAAACATAAAAAAGAAAAATTTTTAGTAAAAATAAAAAGTTTTAACAAATAAAATTAAAAATAAATACAAGTTTTTTTAAAAACAAAAGTTTTAAAGAAATAAAATTAAAAATAAATAACGTTTTTAAAAACAAAGTTTTAAAGGAATATAAAGTTAGATGTTATTAAAAGCTTGATTACGCGTGGAAGTTTTTAAAGAAATGAAATTAAAAAATAAATGAATAAAATAATAAATAGAACTAAACCCAGCACGATACTGATCTTTGTTAATGATATTGTACCACAGGTCCAGCTTAGTACTTATTCGTTCTTGTATGCATTGTTTAGGTTTACTTTAATGTTGTTTTTTTAAGTATGGAACTTTGTTATTGTAAGCAGTTTATTCGAGCGTAAATGTTTGTTGGTTTGTGACATTGTGCTTATATTCTTAGTTCAGGCTTTTGATATGTTAGCTTTATTGATGTCGAAACCTTTGTTACGTAGCATATATTCGTTGGCCCAAGTATGATAATGGGTGTTTATGGTTGATGTAGTTTAGTTTACTAAATGTTACTTATGGTTAAGTAGAATCAAATATCAGTGATATGTGTGGTGAGATGTCTGAAGAATAAGTGTTGATAGGGTAGGTCTGTATGCATACGGTTGATGTGTAGTTTTTGAGCGTTGTTTGTTATAGTATGAAACGTTGTGTTAATGTTAGTCATGTTTCATTCGGTTTAGGATTGTTTTGGTTTGGGGGTGTAACATTATGTCTTAGTTCAGCCATTAAATTGTTCCAGCTTTTAATTAATGTGAAAGACTTCTGTTACGTTGATATATTCGTCTGGTCAGTTATGATAATTAGGGTTAGTTGTTATGATAAATTTTTGTTAAATGTTATTATGCTAATGTAATGTAAAATAAAAGTGATATGTTAGAGATATGTTTGAAAAAAGTGTGTATAGGGTTACGGTCTAGTCTGTAACATTAATACTTACCGAAATCTGCATCAGTACTTTTTGTTAATCGTTTTTTGGATTATTCTGTAGCTTAATGTTGAGACCACCATTGATGTTATAACTTTACTATACTTACCATCCCTTGGTCGTTATGTTAAGTTTTATAGATGTTAAAATTGGTTAGGTTCAACTATAAGGCTATTCGAGGGTTAGTGAATAAAAAGAACATATTTTTAAGCTATGTTTTTTTACGTAAATGACATTACTTGACAATCACTATCTCAAATAGATCAATAGATCCTTCCCTCAATAGATAGGGTTGAGACTGGGAGGGGGAAGGATGGGTGGCTTGAATTTACTGATTCACTGATTTACTGCTTAGTGATTTGTAAAAATGAAATTTTTTTACGTTATAAACAAAAAAAGAATAAAATCTGTAAACAAAAAAGTTTTATAAGATTTAAAATAAAAAATAAATTTTTTTTTTTCAAAACAAATTTTATAGAAGAAAACAAACAAGGATTAAAAAAATAATAAAGTGTCGTTAATAATGATCATAAATTCTAGAGTTATCGAAATTAAAATAATAAAAGTTTTACAAAAACAAAAAGTTTTAAAGAATGAAATTAAAATAAAATAAATATAATAAATAATAAACAAACACTAGTCATACTAATTTGACTAAAATAAATATTTACGCATCAGCTTCGTTCTGTTCGTTCTGTATGCATTGTTAGTTACTTTCCTGTTGTTAAGTATGGAAATGTTGTTATTGTTAGCAGTTTATTCGACCGTAAGGTGTTAGGTTAGGTATGTTATGATACTTTATGTTCTTAGTTCAGGTTAGATATGTTAGCTTTATTGATGTGAAACTTTGTTACGTCACTATATTCATTGATCAGTATGATGATTAGACAAGGTTATGATAAAATTTTTGTTAAATATTACCTTGTTAATGTAAAAATATCCATTGATATGTAGAAAAAGTGTGAGTAGGTTACGTTCTGCGTTCAATGTTAATTACCTTTAATGTTAAAGAACTCATTGGAACTTTGTTAATGTTAAGCAGTTTTAATTCTTGCTTAAAGCGCATTAGGTTCTTGTCGTTGTGACAGTTATATTCTTCAGTTCAGATTACTGACAGTTAGCCATTATTGATGTGAAAACTTTGGTCGCATGTTAGCATATATTCGTTGCTCAGTATAAAAGAACTTATTTCTATGTTATCGTTTATCTAAAACGCATCACACTCGAAATTTGATTGAATCACTAGATCAATAGATCAATAGCTCAATACTCCAACAAATTCAGGTTTGGAGGGGGGGAGGGAATGGGGTAGCTTCAAAGTATTGATTTATCCTGCTTTTGGGGATATGTAAAACTCAAATTTTTTTTAAGTTATAAACATAAAAAGAATAAAAAAATTTATATATATATTTTTTTTAAATTTTTATTTATTTTATTTTATTTTTTTTTATTATTTTTTTTTATTTATTATTTATTTATTATTATTTATTTATTTATTTATTTATTTATTTACATTATTTACTTATTTATTAATTAATTTATTTTATTTATTTATTTTTTTATTTATTTTTTTATTTATTTTTTTACTTATTTATTTAATCATCCTTTACGAACTTAAACCCTCATATTCCAAGTTCTCGCGTCCTTCCATTCGTACTACTTTGATACTAATATGGGCACTACGACGATTATTTATAATTCAGCACTGCACCGGTGCCAGAACCGGAGCCAACACCGGTGCAGAGTGTCAACTCCGGCTCTTTCTTACTTCAGACTCCTTCCACACTCTTTTCTTTCTCAGCCCTCCGATCCGACTCTTTCTCTCGCACTTTCCTTATTCGCATCTGTTAATTTCAAAGGGATACCCCTGCCACATCTGGGGATTCCTAGACACCTTTACGCACTTTGAAACATCAATATTCGAGATCTCGCGGGTTCAACTAACATATAAAAGACACCAATATTTTTATCATTCAACAAATATTTCATTACTGGGCACCGCATCGGAGCCAGCCCCGGGGGCAGCTGTCAACTCCTACTCCTCTGGAGCTCCAGACTCCTATCTCCCCTCTTTCCTTCCTCTATTGGTCATCGTTCATCCTTCTTCCTTCCTCCTTCGACCTCTGTTTTGCACTCTGTTCTTTTTTCAGTTAGGATCCCCTCTTTGGGGGGGGCCCTAGACACCCTATACGGACTTATAAAAATCATATTCGAGATCTACGGGTTCGATAACATATAAAAGGACACCAATATGTTGTTGTTATCACGAATGTTTAATTAACTCGGCTCTCCGCCTCGGCCTCCAGCACCGGTGCAATGCCAACTCCTCAAGATTCCGACACCAACTCTTTCGTGGCAAATTCAACTCTGAATCCACTCACCAAATTTCAGCCGTCTACGAACATGTCGATTTATTAGGGGTTGTAAGCTCGTCTACGACGAGGTTACGGCACCATCTAACCCCCCTCCTAAATTTTAACCCGATGTGATAACTCTAACCAATGTAAATATATCGGAACCAGAGGCTGAGACGGAACTGGAGCCTAAAAATCGATTCCCTTCGAATATATATATATATATATATATATATATATATATATATATATATATATATATATAAATATACAGATATTAATATATAATATATATTAGATATATTAATATATATATATATATTTTAACAGAGATAAACAGCCGTCACTGCTCACGCGGCAGAGCCCCTAATCCGGAGGAGGTGTACCTCATTTAACGTCCGAGCAGGAAGGAGCCAACCAAGCCCAAGAGGAGAATAGCTCACATTCTCCACCGACAGTTGCGACCGCTGGGACCGCTCGCTTGTTTGGC
>JABUQX010093974.1:12500-22500 GCA_015478945.1 Trachelipus rathkii
ATTAATATATATATATATATATATATATATATATATATATATATATATATATATATAATACTATATAGTATATATATATATATTATAAATAAATAATATATTATATATATATAGTATATATATATTTTATAATATAATATATATATATTATATATATATATATATATATATATATATAATATATATATATTATATATATAATATTATTTATTTTTATTTAAACTATCGTCAATCCCGCAAAGGTGCAGGGTGGCGATTGTGATTGCAAGGTTTTAACTTATCAACACCATTCATGAAAATAAAATTATGATAGAAGGGTGTTTTCAGCCCCTTGCTATCAGACAAAGAGAAATCTTCATATGACTCGATCGACGACTTCGAGATTGGCAGCTTCACACCAATAGGCTCTGTTTACCTTCCTAGAATTTAAAGTTTCAATTTTTTTTTCTTTGTTTTAATATCTCATTAAAAATAATAATTAAAAGAAATGTAACGAAAAGATATTGTTGCTGCTTCCATCTCAGATTTTAATAACGATATTATTAAATTCACTTACAACTTCTTAAAAATTTTGAAAATTCGAATCATTAAACATTTTTATTTAGTTATTCAAACCAAAATCTTGAACTTAAATACCAATCTCTTCTGAAAACACAATTCTCAAAGCAAATGTTGCTGCCTTCTCAGAATTTTCTTTGTACTTTCCAATAACACTCCAAGATCTTTCTCATTCTTCCCCAGTCTTCCCTCTGATGTTTCTCTTTTTCGCTTCTCTTCTGGTTTTACCGCGTCTTTACTCGATGACGTCGATCATATATATAATATATATTATATTATATATATACTATATATATATATATATATATATATATATATATATATATTATATATATATATTATATATATATATATATATATATATATTATATATATATATATATATATTAATTATATATAATATATACTTCTTACTTCCTCTCCCAAGGAAGGATTCCCTTCATCCTTTCTGTGCAAGCTTCTTTCTCCAGACATCCCTCTTCTGCACTATTCCTCTTCTCTTCAACACTCTCATTTTTGGTAGCTGACATCTTTCCGAGACGTCCTCCACCGACTCGCCATCTGCTTCTTCGGTCTTCCCCTTTGTCTTCTGTTCCTTCCAGTGTCCACTCCCATCTTCTTTCGGCAATTCTCTCCTGCTCCAATCCTCTCCAGATGTCCCAATCATCTCAGCTGTCCCCACATCCATCTTCAATATCATCTTCTTCACTATATCTTCTCTTATTACTTCATTCCTTATTCTGTTTCTCCTGCTCTTGATCATCATAGTTTCTAAATACCCTGCATCTCCTCCGCTTGTATTATATCTCTCCTATTTTCCTCGTTGTTGTCCATAGCTTTTCGCTCCGTCAGCAGTGTCGAAGTCAGGATACTGCTAAAAATTAAATTTTATCCTCTTATTTCCGATGTTCCCTTCTCTCTTCTCATGGAGTATACCCTTTTATAACTGAATCCATAATTTTCCTTCTTCGCGTAATCTCTTCCAACCCCTCTCTCTCCTCTGTAAAAACATCCTCCGAAACTAATTGCAGTATTTGACCCTTCCCTCCTCCTAATCTCGCCATCATCCTCATCCTTCTCACTTCATCCGATTACGTTAATCATCGTCTTCTGTAAGTTCATCTTCAATCCTCTGCTTCCTCCATCTCCTACGCAAATACTCCACACTTCTCGAATCGTAATCCTCACTCTCGCTCCAACATGCCAGATAGTTCCGCATAGGCCATTATGTCCCCTTCAAAATCTCCCAGTCATAGGGAACATGATACAAATCACAACGTTTAAATATAATATAACATACAGTGGCGATAAAACATTCCCCTGCTTCACTCCTGTTTTCACCTCAAACCATATATCGTTCTCGCACTCAGTTTTAACATTACAACTGCATTTCATTCATACTTTCTATCGCCTTCTTTAATTTACCCTTCACTCCAATAATTCCTCTCCATAGCTCTCCAGAGCCTTTTCCTTGCACCGAATCAAATGCCTTTTGCAGATCGATGAACGCTACAAGAATCTCTTGTCATATTCCAGCATCTTCTCCGTGACTCATTCTTAGTGTGAATAGATAGGTCGTCGTTTCCTCTTCTCTTCTATGCCCGTGTTGTTCCTCTTCGTCTCGCTCTACGTTCTTCTACTCTCAACGCTCCTCTCCAGTATTCTTTCGTATATTTTCGCCAGATGGTCATCAGTGAGATACCCCAATAATTATTACAGCTTCCTGCATCTCCTTTAACTTTATATATCGGTAATATTATTGCTTTGCCCACCCTTTCCGGCAACCTTTAGCTCTTCTCCAACACTTGTTCTCAAACCGATGATTCTTCTCTCAGCTCCTCTAAACTCCTCCAACCACCAACTCCAACAGCACTCATCTCTCTGGAGCTTTACCCTTCTTCATCTTTTTTAATAGGCCCCCTAAAAATTCCATTTAACATTAAACTTTTTCCAGCCGTTATCTCTCCGCATTCACTCTCCTCTTCCTCTTCCTTCGTTTGATTCTGCAGCTATTCTCCTCTTGTTCCCTGTATTCCCTACATTTAGCAGATCTTCAAAGTATTCGGTCCACATCTATCATTTTTTTCTTCCGGTCTCACAAGAATCCCTCCGTTTCTATCTTTTATATTTCTAATTACGCTTTTTTTGTTTTCTAATCGGCCTTCCGCCATCTTAAATAACTTTTTCTTCCCTTCGCCCACATCTCTCGTTTTTTCTCCTGCAATCTTTTGCCCTTCTCTTTATTCTCTCTGCCTCATTCATTGCCTGTACATATTCCTCCCTTTGATGCCGCTGTTCTTCTTTTCAGCCATTTCCTCATTTTCCCTGTTTTTTCCTTAATTGCTTTTTTCATTTCTTCGTTCCACCTTGGGGTATGTCTCTTCCTGGTACTCCTCCATCTGTTTAAATAAGAGTTTTCTCTGCTACTTTCCCTGATGAACACTGTAGTCTTTATTTCTTCTCAGCTTCCTTAGGGTTTCCTGAATTTCCCGATCATAATTATGTCTCGTTCCTTGTTCAGTCAACTTCACTTTGATCACTGCCCTCTTCTGCTCATTTACTCTTCCCTCCCCTCTTATCTTCATGTCATCCACCAACAGTCTATGATCTGCATCCAAGGACACTCCCGGGATCACCTTTACATTTTTTACCATCCTTTTATCGGAGACTATCACATGTAGTCTATCACCGATTCTTCACACTCGTAAAGATATGCGACTCTCTGTGCTTGAAAAAACGTGTTCATTAATTTTAGATCGTTTCTCACACAAAAATCGATCAACTCTCCTCTCCAAATGGTCCCAATACTCTCTTCATCTCTCTTCTCTTTCCTACTCTAACGTTGAAATCTCCCATCAACACGCACTTCTCCCCTCCTCCTCACGCATCCCACTCTTTTTTCATCAATTCCAATAAATCTAGTTTATTCCTCCTCTGAGTGCCCCTGTTGTGGTGCATATATATTTTTATTCGGCTATAATCAACAACACACAATCATCAACCTCTCATTTATAATTTTTACTCCCTGTATACATGGTGACAGTCTTGGTCCCACTATAATTCCAACAATATGCTTTCTTATTCCTTCTCTCACCCCACTGTAAACATCAGAATAAATCCTCTCCATCTCCCTTACCCTCCTGACAGCCCCCTTCAATTCTCATCTCCGCCATCCCCAACATATCTATTTTCCTCTTCTTCATGATATCTATTATCTCCTCCTCCTTTTCTCCATAGGTACCCACATTTATCGTGGCACACCTATAATTCTTGAAAGTTGTGTTTTCCTGATCATTCCGTAAATCTCGCCGAAGTCGTCGTCTAAAGTTCTGTCCAGCTTCCGAGGCTCGCGCTTGAGTTCTGCAAGCAGTTTATTTCGGGAAGCGGCTTGCTAGGCCTATCCTTCCCTAGCCCTATCTCCTTTAGCCGAGGACACCTCTGGTGTTCTCATTGCCCGGGGTGCACGACGGGGACGCGGAGTTGGACTTTGCACAATCTTATATATATATATATATATATATTATATTATTTTATTATAGCTATATATATTATATATAATAATATATATATATATATATATATATATATATACATATATATATATATATATATATTATACTATATATAATATATAATATATATATATTATATATATATATTCTATATCATATAATATAATATATATATATATATATATATTTATAGTATATATATATAATATATATATACTTATTTTATAATATATAATTATTATATATATATAATATTACTATATATATTCCTCTGTCCCCAAAGTAAGTTATTGATATCCAATGAACGTCCTGAGTAATGCAGTTCTCCCTTGACGCTAGACGATGGCAGCAGTTTACCTAGGCTACATATCTCATA
Source organism: Trachelipus rathkii (assembly GCA_015478945.1). Lineage (NCBI taxonomy): Eukaryota > Metazoa > Arthropoda > Malacostraca > Isopoda > Trachelipodidae > Trachelipus > Trachelipus rathkii. Next base: position 16,947 of record JABUQX010093974.1, read on the forward strand.
CCAAGTTTTTAGCCAGATTTATAAATTAGTCTTGCACTATATATGTGTATGTATGGGCGTGTGTTCTAACCTCGTTACGTTTTTGCACTACATCATTTTTGTGTTTTGGCGTGTTTTCTATCCTCGTTACGTTTTTGCGCTGCAGGTAAATATTAAACAGCGGTACACTATCAAATTCTGTGTGAAACGTAACAGGTGTGACACTGAGACATTTGCTTCTTTAAACGAAGTCTATGAGTATGCCACTCTATCTAGAACTGTGGTTTTTAAGTGGAACAAAACTCTAAAAGAGGGCAAAGAAAATGTTGAAGATGACCGGCGTTGTGGAAGACCAAACTCGTAAACAAACGATGAAAATGTGGAAGTTGTTAGAGCTGTTGTGGAGAGAGACAGCCGGTTTTTCACAAAAAGTTTGGGGGGTTCAGAAAAAAAAATAAAAAAAAAAAAAAAAAAAAAGACAAAAGGAAATTGGGCCCCCAGCAGAGAAACTGGTTTGGATAAAAATGCAGTTCACAGAATTTTAGCGAACCACTTGCATATGCGAAAAATTTGTGCAAAACTAGTGCCGAAAGACTTGTCTGCGTAGCAGAAAGCAAACAGTGTCAAAATTTGTCAAGATTTACTTGAAGGACTCGAAATGGAGCACAATTCTTTGGATAAAATTATAACAGGCGATGAATCATGAGTTTTTGAGTACGATCCTGAAACCAAACGGCAAAGTGCGGAATGGCACACAAAAAATCTTCCCCTCCGAAGAAAACATGTTTGAGCAAGTCCAAGGTGAAAACACTGATTATCGTTTTTTTCCGACAGCCGTGGTATTGTGCACAAGGTAATTGTACATTCAGGACATTCAGTTAATCACGTCTTTTACAATGATGTCTTGGAACGACTTCGAATACGAGTTCAGCGAATCAGAACAGACTTTGCAGACGATTGGGTGCTGCACCAAGATAACGCGCAATCTCACACTGCGCTCTCAATTATAGAATTTCTTGCGAAGATAAACATTCAAGTACTTCCACATCTTCCATATACAGCCCAGATCTAGCTCCGCGCGATTTCTACCTCTTTCTACCTCACTCGCGCCAGGACTCAAACCATTCACAAAAGCGTCGCCGTTAGACAATATAGTACATACATACGTAAATACAACTTTTTAATTTTTACAAGTAATTATATTTTAGAATACTACATTACTTCCTACACCAATAACGGAGTGATAAAGTATATTATAATAGATACAAAATATAAAAGAAATAATAATCATTCAAATGTATGCATAGTTATGTGCATTCGAAAATGCACGCAAACATACAAAGCATTTCAATGAGGTAAAAATATAAAAAAAAATATATATACATAAAATGAAAAGTACATTCAAATATAAGCATACCTGATTATATCCGTAGATATAAGCATACATACAAATATTTGAATGCATTAAAATTCAAAATACAAAATGTTATAAATAATTATTTATATCAAAGATATCGCACATAAGTTTGCTTGGAGAATGTTACTTGACGTTTTGCATTTCTACGTAAAGAAGGGTCTTCTTTTGTTGGAACATCATGGACATCAGAGACATCAGTGACATATCGGGTGTCATAGACATCAGGTACATCATGAGCATCTTGATTTTGTTGTTTAGTGTTGAAAGAAAAGAGTCACATTAACCTTGGCATGTAAGCCTGGAATTAGCGGCGTGACTGATATTTTTGTCTTCACAGTTCTATATGTTGATTGAAGGTATTCATTGCTTTTACATTTTGAAATTGGTCACAGTATCGAGGGAAAACAACCACGTTAGGCAGAGGTTGGTAGACCTGGGAATAACGGGGTGAATGAGGTATTATTTTTGTTTTTTCCCTGGTCTATCATTGTAATTGAAGTTATTCATAGTGTATTTATAATACATATAATTGAATTTCGTCCATCAGTCATGCTAGCGGCCCAAGTTGGTTAGACCCATTGGGAATAACGTGTGACTGAAAATTTCTCGTCATATTCACTGTTATTGGTTGTCTGAAGGCGTCATTTAGAGGGTGTTCTTATTTACGGGTTCATCAATTAATGTAGTGCAGCTCCGATGGCAACTTGAGAATCAGTGACCAATTTTAGATGAGTGGCATCTGGATGAAAGAACTGGAAAGGTGATGAAATACTTGAATATATATATAAATATATATATATAATATATATATATATATATATATATATATTTTTAAATATCTATATATATATATATATATATATTATATATATATATATATATATATATAATATATATATATATTATATATATATATAATCAATTAATAAAGCAACTGAAACCAAATAAAGAAAAAAATAACTGAAGTAGGTTTAAAATAAGTAGCAAACATAAACTATTTTAAATGGTTAAATAACAAAAAAATTGTTCTATAGATAATACAAGCCCAATCGTTAAAATAATTATATGTAAAAAAAAAAGGAAATAAAATATTACACTCAAATTAATTTAGCTTCAAAAAATTAAAAAAAGTGCAAAGGTTAAATAACAAATACTTGTTACTGAAGATAATATATATTATATATATATAATATAATATATATATATATTATAAATATATTATATATAGTATATATATATAATATATATATATATATATATATTATATATATATATATATATCATATATATATAATATATAATATATATATAATATATATTATATATATTATATTATATTGACCTTTGTTTAGGAAATTGAGACTCAACAGGTTAATAAATAAATATTGCTTTATACAAATATATATATAGAAGAATCTAAAGAAATTTATTGAGGAAATATAGCAATAGAATATTTTGACCAAACTTGGTCCTCTTTCCAGCTGCTATAAACTAAATTAAATATAATTAAAATAACCACCAATTAAAAATAATTGTATTACAAAAGTTTGGTTTTTAAATTTTTTGAAAAAAGGTGGAGGAGTTAAGAATGTTGTTTATGAATGATGGAATCTATTTGTGAATCAATCGTCTTGTGTATATTCATAATTCGTGGAATTGTTAAGCAAAATGAATTCGGGAAATCTTCCGTATAGCGGGAAGGTTTTCCAATGGTTCGATGAATGAGAGCATGGGCCGTCATGTGTTTCTATGTTAATAGTAATGGTTGTGGGTAGATATCTATGTAAGGTGAGGGCAGAGTTGGATTGTCTTGAAGTCGGTCCCATATTAAAGTGTGGTTGTAATATACGGCCGCGGGTGCAAGGTCATGTGTTCCCAACGTATATATACTGTTACAGAGGGCAACAGGTATTTTTTGTAAACACCATTGAGAAGTTGAAGGTGTTGGTATGGACGATTTAGGTTTAAAATTTTTTTTGAATGGAAGAAGTTTAATGATGACATGTGTGGATAGTTTTAGGGAGGAATTTTTTGCCTAAAAAATTTGGTGAGAAGACGAGGTTAAAGGGAGTAGAAGTTATGGTGTATTATCACGGAGAGTTGGAAAGGTTTGTAGAAGTTATTTCTTCGGCCTTAACGGAGAATGCATTAGTGATGAATATGTGTGGGGATAGATTAGTTTACGAAGTATGTTGAAAAGATAAAATTAAATTCATTTTGGAGGTAGGGGGGAGAACAAATTCTTAAAGCTCTAAGGAATAAAGAGGAAAAGGTTTAATCAATTTTTAGTTGTTAAGAGGAATGGAAGAAACCAGTGGTATATTAGGAAGGATTAAGAAGTGGGTTTCTATACATCTTGTATCATGTGTGTTATGGTTGATCGGAACAAATAAAAGAGTGTCTAAAAAGGGTAAAGAGTTTGTGTTGTGCGGGGGGTTTCTAATGTGAATTGTATGTTTGGGTGAATGTTATTAAATGAAAGTGAGGGAATCATAGGCGTTTATAGTGTTTAAACCGGTATAGCTACGAAGATATCATCCACATATCTGTACCAAAAAGAGTTGTTAAGAAGAGGGTGGGGGAGAATGTGATAGATTTCTAAAAGTTCATGAAAGAATTGTTGGCAGGATATGGGGAAGGGGAGATCCCATACTAGACCATGGTTTTTTGTTTGCAAAAAGTGTTGTTTAACACTGAAAGTAATTGTGTCACAATGGTTAAAAGAAAACAAGTTTGTTTGAGAAGAGGAAAAGGTTGTGAAAGGAATGATGTGTTTTCCATTAATAAACGTTCTATGAGAGATGGTAAGAGGAACAGGTTTAACAGAAGTGAATGAGTAGAAACACTATCGAAAACTAAGGAGTTTGTGAGTAAAGTGGTGTTTGTGTGTTTTCAGTTTTAGAAATAAAATCTTCAGTGTTTGTAATAAGGGAAGAGGAGATATGTCCTATGAGAGGTTTTTAAATAAAATTGCTAGCCATTTGGATAAATTATAAGTAGTTTGAGTCAATGTTGAAAATGATCGGTCTAAAGAAGTATAGTGATCTTCGGGAATAGTTTCTGCGGGATATTCATCATGACCAGTATGAAATTGAGAATGAGAGGCATCATTAATCTGGATCCATCCTTTTAGATAGAGGGGAGTTAACAAGAAATTTGTTTAAAGTTAATTGTTAAAAAGAATTTGAGAATTTTTTAATGGGTTTCTGGTAAGAGTGGAATAGGTGTGTTGTTATCATCTAAGAGGGTGTTACATTTGTTAGTGTAATCAAGAGTGTTAAGAAATTTACTATATTGTTTCCTTTTATCAGAAGCGAGAAATCGCAATATTTGTGTTTTTTAGAACAGGAGGCGAAAGGAGCAGTATACAAAAATTTTTTTGAGTGACCAAGTCTGGTGAAGAAAGAGTACATTAAGAAACTTTTATGAAGGTTAAAAACCTTTAAAGGAGTCAAAGTCATTTGAATGTACAGAATTTAAGCTGTGTTTCCAACGGTTATCAAAATAAAAAAGAATTTTTTTTCGTAGGTCAAATAGTTGTAGAGAGAACGAAAGACCATATCCTAAAAGAATTTTCTCATCTCTGGTTAAAATATAGTCTGAAAGATTTATAATTTGATCAGTGGACGAGCTTGAAACCTCAGAGGCTAATTGTAGTAGGTTTGTTGCAATTTTCTATCCTCCAATGTTCTCTTCGCTACGTGATAACTACAACAACATTCTTTCTTTTAATATTAGCTCAGAGGCTGATAATAAGGTATAAGACATATTCTATAAGGTATAAGACATATGTAACCAAAGGAATTTTTTGGAAAAGATCTTAAATATTTTAAAAAGTTTCCCCAAAGGTAGTTTTAATTTCTAATTTGATGTTGGATATCTTATTATTAATCAGTAAGTGTCTAAAGATTTCTGGAAAAGGTTCAAATTTATTAAATTAATTCCACTTAATGGGATTCATTTGTTTCAGGTAATGATATAATTATTAAGGGGATGATCCAATATTTTTGCTTCAATGGGCGTAGCCTAAAATTTTTAAACGCCCCTCTAAAAATGGGAACATAAAATTCGGTAGTTTTTTCCAGGAGAGGCCAACATCAGCCGATTTTGACTATATAAACACCTAAATGTAGCTTTTTTTGCCCTTCTAAAACCGTT
>JABUQX010093974.1:32500-38051 GCA_015478945.1 Trachelipus rathkii
TGATGTTGATTTTTGGTGTCATGTTTTAACCTATGTTGAGTAAGTGCAAGTTGTTCTATGTCGTTTAGACTCTAACATACATTATGCCCGTTTTATGTATAATTTCATAAATTGCACAACAAAAAGTAGTTTTTTGTTTAAGTGTTATACAGGGTATTTTGTATAAACAGGGGGATTTTTTATTTGTTGATTTTGGGTGGTTTTAAATAGGCTTTTTTTGAATGATGAATGTTGTAGGATTTTGGGTATCTGTTTGATGTAGTTAATTATAGTTTTTTTTAATTTGTTTGTGTTAAGGTTTGGAAGTAAGTAAGAGAGGGGATTCGCATGCCCCAAACTCTCCGCCCCTTTTTGACCCTTACAACCCTGACCTTACGACCTTTTTTTTGGCTTGAATTTTTTTTTAACCTGCCCTTGACCTCTTTTGGGCCTTTGCTTTTTGGACTTTAAACCAAAACCCCTTTTTTTTTTCCGACAACCCTTCCGTCTTCCCATGGGGTCATATATTTGGCCACACGGGTATTTTTTTCGCAAACACCTAATTTTTTGAGAACCCAAATTTTTTTTAGAACCCTAATTTTTTGGAGAACCCTAATTTTTTGCAACCGTTAAATTTTTTTTGAGAACCCCCAATTTTTTGGCAACCCTAACTTTTTTTCCGGCAACCCCTTCGAAGCCCAGGGTGGCGCCAAAAAAACGGTTGCGTCTAGCACCTTGTATCTCGTATTGCCCCCCTATTTTTTGCGCTGACCCCTAATTTTTTTCGACATGGGTCAAATTTGTCCCACGGTAATTTGATCTTCATTTATGTGTTGCACTATTTTTTTGATGGTCCTTTACCAACTTTGTTTGACCATGATATTTCGTTTCGGCCTTGGACCTTGCCATAGTACCATGGTCATTTTTTTGCCCCACGTAATTTTTGCCCACACGTAGCCTACACCAGCCATCATATAAGCCCTTACACCACAGCCTCACTAAAGCCACACCAGCCTACACCTACCTTCACCTAGCCTACACCCCCACCTAGCCTCCACCATCCTTCCCACCTAGCCTACACCTACACCCTAGATTCCACTCACCTTCACCTAGCCCTACACTACACCTAGCCTTCCCCCAGCCTTCACATAAGCTAACCCTACAAAACCTAACACCTAGAATTCCCACCCCGCCTTCACATTTAGCCTACAACCTAACACCTACAAAACACCGTCTAGACTACCACCCCAGCCTCCACCTATGCGTCACACCTATAACCCTACCTACACGTGTCCCCCTACAACTTTGATGGCTCAATTTTTTATGACTGGCATTAATTGATGGACTCATCTTGATGACATCATCTTTAGCCGGTTCCTCTTTGGATGGTGCCCTAATATTGATGTAAACAAGCTTTGGTGGTCTTCACAACTCACCGTAAGGAGTAATCTAAGTGATGTTCTATAGTGTTCTATGAGTTATTCTATGAGTGCTAGAAATGCTTTCCTAACTATGAAATTTAGTATTTTTCTAACAACTTATGCATGGGCCAGTAATATTATATTCTAAAGAGCTAACACATTTGAGACAGTGGACCGCAAACCGTTTCACAGAGTCAAGCGTCCCGCCAGGTCAGCTCCCTCCCCGCGAAACCGCCGCCGCGTGCGCCCTCAGGCCGCCAAGTATTTCCGCGTAAAACGACGCCGCGCCGCCGTAGCGCCGCCGCCAGGCCGCCATATCCCCCGCGTACGCCGCCGCCGCGGTGCGTTCCCAGCAAAGGGACGCAATATTTACGCGCGCGCGAACAGAAAAATATGAATATCAATGCTAAACTATTCAAAGAAATTTCTTTTTTCAAATATACTCATGAAGTCATTCATTTTTTTTAAACTAAACAATTGTAAACGAAATTTTATATAAAAAAACAATATACTTTCAATACCTTAAAGCAGGTAAAATCAGAAATCAATTTTATATTGTTTTATTACCTAACACTCTAGGGGATCTAGTATGCTTTTGTTTTTAAAAAAACTGCTTTACGTTTAACTTTTCTGCTTTTACTGCTTTAAATAAATAAACTTTTTCGCTTTAACTGCTTTAAAAAACTTTCTGCTTTTTACTTGCTTTATAACTCTCTGCTTTACTGCTTTAAAACATATATTTATTAACATTGTATTAATCGAACGAATACGATTATGTTTTCTTTATAATTTTTTATTTTTGTTTTAAAAAATTAAATACTGTGATTGATTGTTTCTATTTTAGTAAAATTATTGTTTATGGTACTTAAATATTTTTAATGTAAGAATAAAAACAAACAGAGTTTCTGTATATTAACACCATTTGTTAAATTTTAAATAATTGTACGAAATTTTTATTAAACAACCATGGTACTTTAAACTTGCTTTACAGCCTTTTTAAATTAAAAACGTCATTTAATCATTATTCACTTAAAACGAGTATGGATGTGGAGAAATTTTCGTTCCGAAGTCCGGCTACAATGTCTTGTAAGCTGACCTAAGCCAGGATGTGGTAAAACCTTTCTTATATATTAAATAATATTTTTAAAGAAAATGGAGATTTTTTGAGCAAACCCCTGAAAAAATAATATGGTGTTATAAAGTTTTTTCAGGAAAAATTTAAAGAATATAAAAAGATTGTAATTCAATTTCATGAAGGCATAATACGATTATTAAGATCGCTGGACAATAATACATGGACACAAAATTATTGTTTTAGATGATTTAATGCACAAATTGAAATTTGGAAATAGCAGAAGCGTTCACAGTTTTTTATTCTCAACCCATCCTAAATATCGCTCTGTGTTTTTCATCCACGCAGATATTTTTCATTCAAAGCAAGCATATTGCGAAGTGGTTCTTTTTAAAAAAACACAACAGTATTTGCTGTTTGTTTGGCCCCGAGGAAGAGACCATGAGTCAAATTTTAAAATGTATTGGCAACTCAATGTTCCCCTTCAAAGGAAAGAGTTCTTAAAAATAATATAAAGAAGGTTACTACTCTTTTCGATCCTCAGGTTATTTTGATTGTGTGACTTCACCCCCAAAAACTACGCACAAAGTGTTGCTCCCGTAACCCAAATTCTTCCCTATGAGATAGAAACTGTATACATACCTGAATATGAGTGCTCTAGTTGCAAAATATTAATTTCTTAATTAAAAAATTTAAAAGCTGAAACCATCTGAAAAAAACGAAAACTAATTAGTGAGGATGAGAAAATTCATCCAGTGTGTATGTGAAGTCCTGTTTTAATCTATATATGAAGGGAAAATGTTCCCTTTAAAACCAGCCTCAAGAAGGTAAGCTAAAGTTCGTTATAGAACAATCATTAAAAACTCTCCTCAACAGATAAAAAATCTGCAAAATAAAGAAGTTACTAACAGAGAAGGAGGAGGGGTATTGCCTAAACCATTACTCTTTCTCGTTAATAGCTCCCCAGCTGATAGTCTAAGTGGTTGTCTCCATAATGAAGAAGGTTGCTGTACTTCCCTATATATATAATAAGTATGAGAAAATGAAGTATATAATAATAATACAGCATCTGTACAGAATTCATTCCTCAGATTCACCATTCAACCAACCTCAATATTGGCCAGTTATTGCCACAAACCTTGCGCAAAATTCAACAACAAATCAACAGTTCATCATTTCACCTACCCCCATATAAATCGCAAGATATTACAAAGAGCCCATGCATTGACAATTACACCCTCTTTTCAACATCAGAACAGCACATGCACCCAACAGAATCCCTTAATATGTGGAACGGATTCATTAGCTTCAGCAAAGTGCCTCTTACCTCTCAAATAGCTTATAATGCTAAAGTTGAAAAAACAGATAAACCAAATACGGAGAAAGAAGTGTAACAGAAATTAAATCAGACATTAACAATATCCATGAGAAACGCCTCTTATTATACCAAAGATGCCCATAACAAAATTGTGAAATAGATCTAAAGACATGCACACTACATCCATCCCTACGTAATCCCGCTAGCCGATAATGTAGATATTCCTAATGAAGTAAAACTTGAAAGTGAAAAAGAAGATAAATTTTAAAAAAATATCCTAGAGGCGAGCTTACCTAATAGAGTGCGTAAATCAGGAGAATACTTTATATAATAATTTTAAAGACCAAATTAACTTTGAATGAAGCAAGGGCAGATCGTAATTGATTGAATTTCTGGCAGACTGGTCAAATATTGTGGATTTTGATAGCTGATCTCTCACGGTAACTGGAAGAAAGGCCCTGTAAAAAGATGGATGGAAATTGATATCAAAACAAGAACTTCAGACTATTAATTTTCCCAGAAAGTTTAACTTCTTAAATACAACGCGGATTAGCAGACTTAGAATATATCTTCCGTTCCGCTCAAAACCTGATTTCAAGTCCAATCAGGAGGCACTTCTATCTTACGCATCAGAATCAATTTATAAAAAAGTTTTTAAAAATATAAAAAGTAATAAAAAATGAAAAAACAAAAAAAAAAAAAACTGTTCACACCCAACCCCGAGGACGAAAAACAAGAAAACACCTTGAGTAAATAGGCAATGGGGTGGTTGGTTGGATTTAAAAAAATCAATAAAAAAAAAAATCAAAATAAATCATATCAAAAAAAAAATTAAAACAAGAAAAAAAAAAAAAAACAAAAAAAAAAAAATACAGAAAAATAAAAACCCCCAAAAAAAAAAAAGTAAAAAAAAAAAAAAAAAAAAATAAAGAAATAAAAAAAAAAAAAAAAAAAAAAAAAATAAAAAAAAATAAAATCATAACATAATTATGCACCAATGTGTTAATGTGTTTTATATTGGTTGATTATAAGATGTTTTATGTGTATTATATTTGAAATAGTTCATTACAATTATTCCAAAATAAAAATAAATCAATATCCCTATGCTTATTATCAGAAACATAAAGTATAAAATATCAATAATATTGAATGAATGGATTATAATAATATCTAGAATTTGATCCGCACAAACAAAATTCTTTCAATAATAATTTAATTATGATCCCCAAATTTCTTTAATCCACATTCGCGTGTCTTATAATAATAGAATTATCCTTGATTAGACATAGCTAAGTAGTAATTGGATATATATCTCGCCCATATCTCATATTATAAAGATAAAATATAAATATCCAATCATATCCGTAAGTATCGACACAATTAATATAATTCTATAAATTAATTCGACATCTTGAAACAATAGGAAATAAATTTAATTTAAAAATTTATGCATAGATATTGCTATAGAGGATCGACTTGCAACAATACATTTAAAAAGTTAATACAAGATTTACAGGTCTAGATTTATCTTCGCAAATTATGAGTATATTATTCGATAAGATGCATAGATAAATTATATGACAATTGCTAGATTAAATTATCACAAAGAAGGATAAGTAGGACTGATCAGTTATTATTGAAGATTTAATAATCGTCTCTAGATTCCTAGATATAAAGAATTCCTTAATTATCCAATTACTCTCAAAGACGATATAAATTGAGATAATTCATCTCTCCACCAATTATCTCTTTATCGTATCC
>JABUQX010093975.1:0-20000 GCA_015478945.1 Trachelipus rathkii
AACATTACAACTAAAGATAAATATTATTAAACATAATTAGGCGATTAATCCAACTATGCCTATTATAAGGTGTTTTTCTTGTTCGTCCTCTGGTAACACGTAAATTTATCTGATGCGTAAGAAGTGCCTGATGGACTTGAATCAGGTTTGGCGTAACGGAATATTAATCTAAGTCTGCCTAATCCGTTGATTTAAGATTAACTTCTGGGAAAAAGTAATAGTCTTAAGTTCTTGTTTGATCTCATTCCATCCTTTTACAGGGCCCTTCTTCCAGTTACGTGAGAGATCAGCTATCAAATCCACATATTTGATCCTTTAACTATTTCATCATCAATTACAATCTGCCCTGCTTCATTCAAAGTCAATTGTGTCTTTTAAATATTATAAAAGTCATTCCGATTTACGCACTCTAAAGTAAGCGTCTCCTCTAAGGATATTTTTAAATTTTATCTTCATTTTCAACTTCCAAGTTTTACTCATTAGGAATAATCTACTATTATCGGCTAGCGGATAACGTATGTAGGGTGCAATGTCTTTAAGATCTATCAATTTTTGTTATGCATCTTGGTATAAGAGCTTTCTCATGTATGTTAATTGTCTGAAAATTTAATTCTTACACTTCTTCTCGATTTGATCTGTTCAACTAATTAGGATCATATAAGCTATGAGGTAGAGGCTGCGAAAAGCTAATGAATCGTTCACAATATAAGGATTCTGTTGGTGCAACTGTTGCTGCTTATGTGAAAGAGGTTGTAATGTCCAATGCATTGGGCTGTAATATCTGCGTATATTGGGGTTGTGAATGATGAAACTGTGATTGTGGATTTTGCGCAGTGGGCTGCAATAACTGGCCATATTGAGGTTGTGAATGATGAATCTGTAGGAACTGAATTCTGTACAGATGCTATATTATTATACTTCATTTTCTCATACTAATTATTAAGGAGTACGAGCAACCTTCTTCATTATGGAGACAACCACTGTAGATATCAGTGGAAGCTATAACGGAGAAAGAGTAATGGTAGAATAACCCCTCCTCTCTCTGTATAACTTCTTTTATTTTTCAGATTTTTTATGTTGAGGAGAGTTTTTAATGATGTTTCTATAACGACGTAGCTTTACCTTCTGATGCCTGTTTAAAGGAACATTTCCTTTTATAAGATTTAAACAGACTCCACATACACACTGGATGAATTTCTCATCCTCCCCTAATTAGTTTACGTTTTCAGAAGTTTTCAGCTTTAAATTTTTTTATAAGAGATAAATACTTTGCGAAACTAGAGCACTCATTATTCAGGTAATGTATACAGTTTCTATCTCATTAGGAGAAGTTGGTACGGACGCAAACTTGTGCGTGTTTTTTGAGGGTGAAGTTCACCACACCAAATAACCGTGAGGAGCGATGTAACCTCTTTATATACTTTTAAGAACTCTTTTCCTTTGAAGGGAAACATTTGAGTTGCCAATCATTAATTGACTCATGTCTCTTCCTGCCAAACAACCAGGCAAATACTGTGTGTTATAAAAGAAAACACTTCGCATATTGCTTTGCTTTGATGGAAAAATATTCTGCGTTATGAAAAACACAGAGATATTAGATGGTAGAATTAAACTGTGAACGCTTCTGCTATTTCAAAATTCAATTTGTGCATTAAATCATCTAATACAATAATTTTTTTGTGTCCATGTATATTGTCCAGCGATCTAATATCGTATATGCCTTCATGAAATTGAATCACATCTTTATATTCTTTAAAATTTTTCCTGATAAACATTATAAACACCATATTATTTTTACAGGGGTTTGCTCAAAAATCTCCATTTCCTTTAAAATATTTAATAGAAAGGTTTTACCACATCCTGTAGGTCCAGCTACAAGACATGTTAGCCGGACTTCGGAACTAAATTTCCAACATTAACTCCGTATGAATAATGAAATAATGAGTTTGAATTAAGCTGTTTAAAGCATAAAGTACAAGGTTTTAATAAAATTTCTACAATTTATTAAAATAAAATGTTTATATACACTACTCTGTGTGTTTTATTCTTACATTAAAATAAAAAAGTATTGAAAACAAAATAAAAAATAGAATAAAAATAAAAAGTAGTAAAACAAAAATAAAAAATATAAAAGAAAAACATAATGTAATAAATATGAGTTAAAACAGTAAACAGAAAGTTAAAGCAGTAAAAGCAGAAATTTAAAGCAGTAAAGCAGAAAGTTAAAGGCATAAAGCAGAAAGTTAAAGCATAAAGCATAAAGTAAAACAGTAAAGCAGTGAAACAAAAGCATACTAATCCCCTAGGGTTAGTTAATAACACCTCTATTGATTTACTGATTTACTGCTTTAAGATTGTAAAGTATATGTTTTAATAAAAATTCGTACAATTGTAATTAAAAATGAATGACTCATAGTATATTTGAAAAGAAATTCTGTGAAATTTTACGTTGATATCATATTTTTCGTTCGCGCGGTAAAATATTGCGTCTGCGGACGCACGCGGCGGCGGGTTACGCGGGATATGGCGCGCTTCGGCGCACGCGGCGGCGTTAACGCGCGAAATATTGCGGCCTCGATGGTGCGCACCGGCGGCGGTTTCGCGGAGGGCTGTACCTGCGGACGCTGACTTCTGTAACGTTTGCGGTCACTGTCTCAAATGTGTAGCTCTTTAGATATATATTCTGCCATGCTATAAGTGTTAGAGAAAATTACTAACTCATAGTAGGAAGCATTCTAGACTCATAGAATAACCATAGAACACTAATAGAACATCATTAGATACTTTACGGTAATTGGAGACCACCAAAGCTGTACCATCAATATAGGCACCATAAAGATGAACCGACAAAGATGATGTCATCAAAGATGAGTCATCAATCATTGCCGAGTCATAAAAATGAGCCCCATCAAAGTTGTAGACACGTGTAGTTAGTATAGTGTACGCTAGGTGGAGGCGGTGGAGTCTAGGTGTAGTTAGGTGTAGGCTAGGGTGACAGGCTGGGTGGGAGTCTAGTGTAGTGTAGTTTAGGCTATGTGAAGCTGGGTGAGGCTAGTGTAGGTGTAGGCTAGCGTGAAGGCTGAGGGAACTACGGTGTAGTGTAGGCTAGGTGAAGAGGGTGGAGGCTAGGTGCGGGTGTAGGCTAGGGGAAGGCTAGGTGTAGGCTGGGTGTAGCTATGTGGAGGCTGGCGTGTAGCTATATGGAGCTGGTGTAGGTAGGTGTGGGCCAAAAAATTAACTTGGGCCAAAAATGACCCTGGTATATGGCAAGGTCCAGGCCGAAATATCATGGTCAAACAAGGTAAAAGACATCAAAAAAATAGGGCTAAGCCCATAAATGAAGATCAAAAAATTACCGGGGGTCAAAATTGACCCATGGGCGAAAAAATTAGGGGGCGCAAAATAGGGGGGGCAATACGACAACGGTGCTGACGCAACCGTTTAGGCGCACCCTTCTTCTAAGGTTGCCGAAAAAATTAGGGTGCCAAAAATTGGGTTCTCAAAAATTACGGTTTTGCCAAAAAATAGGGTTCTCAAAAAATAGGGCGGCTCTCAAAAAATTAGGGTTCTCAAAAAATTAGGGTTGCGAAAAAACCGTGGCCAAAATTGACCCATGGAGGACCAAAGGGTGGTCGAAAAAAGTAAAGTCCCAAAAAGGCAAAGGCCCAAAAAGTCAAGGGCAGGGAAAAATTTGGGCCCAAAAAAAGTTCAAGGTCAGTAAATTCAAAAAGGCGGAGTTTGGATGCGGAATCCCCTCTCTACTACTCCAAAACATTAACACAAACAACATAAAAAAACTTAACCTAAACACATCAAACAGATACCATCCAACAACATTCTCATCAAAAAACTATTAAACCCCCAAATCAACAATAAAAAAAATCTCCCCTGTTTATACAAAAATACCCTGTAACATCTGTAACAAAAAACTACTGTGAAACCATAATTCTCAATAAACGCCAAAATACCAGCACAAATACGGTTTTAAGTACCAACACCAAGAAAACCTTGCACTTACAACATAGATTAAACACGATGACCACCAAATCACATCAACCAATATGAAACACAAAGATTAATTACAAGATAGTAATAAAAAAAATTGCCAGAATCATTCTGTGTCTTACAAACCTTCCCAACGTATAATGAGAGGCCCTGAAGATTATGTATAGATACATTGCAAAATACAGTTATGCAGATGTCACCCTTTTACAAAAGCCTGCTTATAAACCAACCTACCAATTAAAGAAGAAATTTCAAGAAACTTTTATCCCGAATACATTTTGCTGTAGTATCTGAAGAGGTCAAAATTGACGAAAGCTTATACGTGATTTTATATATATATATATATATATTGACGAAAGCTTATACGTGATGTTATGTATATATATGTTTGTAAATATTTTTAAAAAGTTTTATGTAAAGTAAAGTGTTTTAATTAAATATGAGTGCATTTTAACACCTTCAAAAGCAACATAGGGTCATCAAAATCACACACACCACACACACACACAACACACACACACACACACCCACACACACACACACACATACACACACACACACACAGGATACAACACACATTTAAATAAATATATATAATTATAATATATATATATATATATATATATTATATATATATATATATATATATATATATATAATATATATATATATTATATATATAATATATTATATATATAATATATATATATATATATATATATATATATATATATAATATAATAATATATATATATATATATATATATATATATATATATTATATATATAATATATAATATATATATATATATAATAAATATAAAGTATATTATATATATATATATATATATATATATAATATATATATATAATATATATATATATATATATGAATGGATTTCAAAGAATGCAACATTTATGTGCCTCCTTCCAGTGCAAAGAAAAAATGGGCGAGAAAAGATATAATGAAAAGAAAATTGACAGCAGCACTCGACAAGTGTCAAGTAAGTGAAAGAGAGGCAGTCCATCTACTTAATGCATTTTTAGAAGCAGTACATTTAAATCCTGCTGATTATGTCATAAACAGAACATCTGTCCGAATACAACGAAATACTTATCGCAGACACAGTGCTAATTTAATTAAAAACAAGTTTTTAGAATTAAACTTTGAAGCTGTTACTATTCATTGGGATACCAAACTCATTGAAAGTATCTCAGGTGAAAAGGTTTAACGGCTAGCGATTATAGCATCCGCCATTGGAATGAAAAACTTTTAGCAGTTTCACATATTCCAGAAGCCACAGGCTTGGAAATATGTTCTACAGTGATAGATGTCATTGAACAATGGAATTTAAAAGAAACAGCTCAAGCATTAGTTTTCGATACTACAGCAGTAAACACAGGAAGAATAAACGGAGCGGCCATTCGCATAGAAACGAAATTGAACAAACACCTACTTTTTATGGGATGCCGGCATCATATTGCTGAAATTATTTTGTCTACAGTGTTTGATGAAGTATTTCCTTCTTCAACTGGTCCTGATATTCCCTTATTTAGAAAATTTAAAAAAAGTTGGCCCAAAATTAAAAAAGAAAAATTCACTGATGGATTACAAGACATTAAAGCAGCCATAAATGAAGTTAATGTTAAAAATGTAATAGATTTTTGTCTTTTAAAATTATCTGAAAAGTGGCCCCGTGATGATTATAAGGAATTTTTGGAGTTAATTTTATTATTCTTGGGACACCAGATTCAATGCAATGTCAAGAAACCTGGAGCTTGTCATCAAGCGAGATAGATGGCGTAAGGAATTTATGCCTTAAAAATTCACTTATTTCGTGAGCAATTCCCACTTGAACCAGAAGAGTCTGACGCATTGCTCGAGATAATTATACTTAAAGTGTTATTGCATTTACTGGTTCAAAGTTTCTTACCCTGAGCTCTTCTAACTGATATTAATTTCCTGAGATTGCTAGTTGATTATCCAAATGAAAATATCTCTAATAAGGCAGTGAGTAAATTTCTGAATCATCTCTACTACTTGAATGAGGAATGTATTTTATTCTCTTTATTTGATAATATTAGTATATACGGGAAATTTACCATATTAGAAATTTATTACTTCATTTTATAATATTTTTTTTTGGCCAATATAAACTTAAACTAGCACGATGTAGGAATACCTACAGTATATCTAAAGTAGGTCCTCTCTCTCTCTCTCTCTCTCTCTTCTCTCTCTCTCTCTCTCTCTCTCTCTCTCTCTCTCTCTCTTCTCTCTCTCTCTCTCTCTCTCTCTCTCTTATATACAAGAAAAAGGAAATTATATATATATATATATATATATATAATATATTATATATATATATAAATATTATTATAATATACATTATTATATTAATAGTTATAGACAAACGTCTATATATTAATAATAATAATTATAATATATATTAAATATTATATATGTTATATATATAATATGAACTATAAAAATTAATAATTATATATTAATAATATTATAATATATATATATATATACTATATATATATTATATAATATATATATATATATATATATATGCAAAAGGTTTTACTTTCTCACCAGGTATCATATTTTGATCGAAGAGTGTCTCGAGTCGCCGTGAAGTCGCTGTGTAACAGAATTAACCAAACTTATCATAACCTGAGTTAAAGCAAGTGTAAGGTAATGTTCGGTTTATTTTGTGGCCCCTCTAAGTCTAGTTAGGATAAGTTTCACGTGAATTCTGTTATATTCACTTGTACGCCTTTTGTATTATTTTAATATTTAATTTTAAAGAGATATTTAATATATAAATATGTAAATAATTAAAAAAAAATTAAAAATAAAATAAGGCACACTCTACAAACGGCCGCACTCAAAGCCAATCGACCTCAACTAATGACCTTGGCACTTCACGGACGACTCGAGTCACTACAATCAAAAAAATTGAGTCCTTGCCTTCATGAAAAGTAAATCTTTGCCAATATTATATATACTAATATATTTATATATATATATATATATATATATATATATATTATATATATATATAATATTAATATATATATATATTAATATATAATATATATATATAATATATATATATATATATATTACTATATATAGTTCCAGCTTTTCGATATCCGTCATTTTATCTTAAAAACTATAATGCTACAGTAAAACGGAAAACATTGCTGGAATGCTGGTCCAAAGTTTGCCCTGAAATGTAAAAAAAAAAAAAGAAAAAAAAAAAAAAAAAAAAAAAAAAATTATATCTCAAAACCCAAAGCGAAAAGGAATACATTTTTGGAATCTTGGTAAAATTTCACATGTTAAGAAAATGTAAAAATAAGATTAATAAAAAAAAATTATGTATTAATATATATAGAAATATGATTAGAAGGCCTATTTAAATACCTTTTATTGGTTCTCGATAAAATAAATGACTTTCTATTAAATTTTGCTTTAGTACGCACACTAGGGGCTCGCGACGGAACATAAGCGGGGACGTTTCCCTTACCCCCGTAGGGGAGCGGGCGGAGGGAACCCCCGCGACACCAAATACCAAAGAGTGGGGGTTTCCGGAGACCCTCCCCGAGGGGGGAATTAGTCCTACCCCGTAGTCCCCGGAAGGCCGAGAGACCCCACTCCTGCCATCAGTGCGGTTTACCTTGGGTATTTCTTTAGTAAAAAAAAAAGCAAATTTAATAGAAAGTCTATTTTTTTAACGAGTAACCATAAAAGGTCTCTAAATAGGCTTCTAATCATATTACTTATATTATTAACAATAATTTTTTTTAGTTTTTTATTTGTACATTTTCTTATGTGAAATTTTACCAGGATTCCAAAAATGTATTCCTTTTCCGTGTAGCTATTATTTTTTGAGATTATTTATATTATATTTATTTTTTTTTTTTTTTTTTTTTTTTATTTACATCCAGGGGCAAAACTTGGAGCTGATTCCAAAAATGGATTCCGTTTTACTGTAGCATAAATAGTTTTTAAGATACATATGACGGATAAATCGAAAGGACCTATATAATATTATATATATATAATATATATATATAATCATAATATATATATATATATAATATATTATATATATATATATATATATTATATTATATATATATATATAATATATATATATAGTATATATATATATATAATATATATATATATATATATATATATATATATGCGCATGAAACTATGTATATGAAAATGCGTGAATTAAAGGTGTATAGATGAAGATATATTCAGTTGATCATTTTTTTTTTGGCAGCTTGATTGAATTTTTAAAGGTTGGTTATTATTATTATTATTATTATTATATTATTATTATTATTATTATTATTATTTTTTATTATTATTATTATTATTATTATTATTATTATTATTATTATTATTATTATTATTATTATTATTATTAAAAATATTACAATATTTTATAAAATAAAAAAACTAAAGTTAGGCTGGTGTTGAAAATGTGCTTTAACTTTAATTTCCGTAACTTCGAAGGGAGTTAGAAAAATTCCTTTTTTTTTTTTTTTTTGGAGGTAACATTTTTCAGTTTTAAAATTTTTATTTTTTTTGGATGGGTTTTACATTACCCTACATTTTTAATTCTTCCCTGAATATATATATTTATATATATATATATATATATATATATAATATATATATTATATATATAATATATATATATATATATATATATATATATTATATATATATATATATATAATATATACTATTATATATATATATCTTCATCATCATCATCACCCACTTTCTTTCTCCAAGACTAGGGGTAAAGTGCGTAACATACACCGGAAACAAAAGTAGTAGATGAACATGACGCAAGTCGAGAAGAAAACCCAGCCTTGCCGACCCCCTTTATACCTTTTAGTGAGAACTCGTCGCATCAGGAAAATCCACAATAGAGCTACACGGGACCGCCACTGGACTCTGACCATGCATCTCGTCAATGTAGAGTTTATCCCTTGGCCCAGATGGGACACAACCATACCCCTCACGAAACCCCGCCATTCACTCCTATTATGCATCTCTCTTCTCGCTTCTCCTAAACTAACATTTCTCTCCTCCAGGCATTCCTTTACTGACTCAATCCACTTTTTCTTCCGTCTCCCAGCCGGTCGATTCCAAGCACACTCAAAACTTTACATCCGCTTGACCAACCAACTACCATCCATCCTTTCCACATTACCAAACCATCTCAACATATTTTCCTTTATTCTCTCATTTACCCCTTTCTTCACACCACACAACTCCTTAATACGTTCATTCCTCATTTTATTAATTCTTCTCACACCTAACACACTCCTAAGATTGTCCATCTGAACACATTGTACTTTAGATCTATAATTCTTATTCCAGACCATAGTCTCACTACAATACATTGACACAGGTAACAACATATCCTCATGTAAGACCTTAGCGTACTCAAGGAGTAGTCCCTTTACACCCACTAACGATTTAATTGCACCAGCTACCTTCCTGCCGTTCACAACTTTCCTACTACACTCTGCATCATCCGTTCTCTTATCATCCAACAAATATTCTAAATATTTAAACTCAAACACTTGTTTCAGCTGCTCATCATCTAACATAACTTCACACCGAGGACTATCTTCACTCACAACCATAACTTTACTCTTATCTACTTTTTTTTTTATATATATATATATATATATATATATATATATATATATATATATATATATATATATATATATATATATAATTTTATATAATATATATATATTATATAATTACTATATATATATAATATAATTATATATAATATATATATTATTATATATATATTAGATATATATATATATATATAGAATATATATATTATAATAAATTTTAGTTTATTTTAATATTTTATTTTTAAATTAATAAATAAAATTATATATATATATATATATATATATAATTTTACTGTGTATTTAACTTTTAATATATTACAATTGTGAACAATATAAATATGTATATATATATATATATATATATATATATATTATATATAATAATATATATATATATTATACTATATATATATATATATATGTATATATATATATAAAATATAATATAATATATATATAATTTTATATTTTATATATATATATATATATATATTATAGATATATAATATATAATATATATATATAATATATATATTATATATACTATATATATTAATAATATACTATATATATATATATATGTATTATATTATATATATATATATATATTATATATATATAATTTATATATTATATTATTTATATATATATATATATATATATATATATATATTATATTATATATATATAAACTATATATATATTATATATTACTTCTTACTTCTTACTTCTTCTCCCAGAAGGGATTCTTCATCCTGTCAGCGGCGCAAACTTCTTTCTTCAGACATCCCCTGCACTATCCTCTTCACTTCAGCACGCTCATTGTTGGTAGCTGACATCTTTCTAGAGAGTCCTCCAACGACTCCGCCCATCTCTTCTTCGGTCTTTTCCTTGGTCTTGCTACTCTCTGGTGTCCCCTTCCATCTTCTTTCGGCATTCCTTCTGCTCATCCTCTCCAATGTTCCCCACCATCTCAGTCTACCACACCATCTTCAGTATATCTTCTTCACCCCTATTCTCTCTTATTTTTGTTCTTATTCGTCTCTCCTTACTCTTTCCAACATAGTTCTTAATACCCTCTTCTCCCCCGTTTGTATTCTGCTCTCCTCTTTTCTCGTTGTTGTAAATGTTTCCGCTCCTAACAACAGTGTCGGAGTCAGGATACTGCTAAAAATTACTTTTTTAACCTTTATTCCGATGTTCCTCTCTTTCATCATGGGGTATACCGCTTTCATAACTAATCCATACTTTTCCATTCTTCGCGTAATCCTCCACTTTCTCCCCTTCTGTTAAAACATCCTCCGAGATAATTGCAGGTATTTTCCACCTTCACCTCCTCCTCTCCGACCATCATCCTCATCCCCCCCTCATTTCCTCAGGTTACTGTTAATATCTCTGTCTTCTGTACGTTCGTCTTTATCCCTGCTTCCTCCAACTCTTCCCCAAACAACTCCACCACCTCTCGAATCGTCTCCTCACTCTCGCTCCAACATAATAGATCATCCTCATTTGCCATTATGTCCCCTTCAAAATCTCACAGTCTCTCTTTCACTTTCCTTATCACCAGGTCTAAATATAATATAAACAGCAGTAGCGATAAAACATTCTCCTTTTTCACTTCTTTTTTCACCTCAAACCATATATCGTTCTCGCACTCAATTCATTATAAATGCATTTCTCATACATACTTTCTATCGCCTTCTTTAATCTACCCTTCACTCAATAATTCCTCTAAATAGCTCTCCAGAGCTTTTTCCTTGGCACCGAATCAAATGCCTTTTGCAGATCGATGAACGCTACAAAGAATCTTTCGCCATATTCCAGCATCTTCTCCGTGATCATTTTCAGTGTGAATAAAAGGTCCGTCGTTGCTCTTCCTCTTCTATACCAGTGTTGTTCCTCTTCGAGTCTCGATTCTACGTTCTCTCTCAACCTCCTCTAGAATATTCTTTCGTATATTTTCGTCAGATGGTCCTTCAGTGAAACACCTCTATAATTTTTTAACAGCTTCCTGCATATCCTTAACTTTTATATATTTGTATTATTATTGCTTTGCCCCACCTTTCCGGCACCTTTCCCTCTCTCCAACACATGTTCATCAAACTGATGATTCTCCCTCTCAGGTCATCTGCTCCCTCCACCACCAACTTCACTGCCACTCCATCCTCTCCTTGAGCTTTACCCCTCTTCATCCTTTTTATATCCTCCACCGTTTTCTCTACGCCTTCCTCCTCCTCTTCCTCCTCCCTCGTCTCATCTCCAGCTTCTTCCTCTTTTTCTCTGCATTTTATATTTAGCAGATCTTCATAGTATTCAGTCCATCTATCATTTCTTTCTTCTGGAATCACAAGAATCACTCCGCTTCTATCTTTTATATTTCTAATTACGCTTTTTGGTTTTCGATAAACATTCGCCATCTTATATAGCTTTTTCTTATCTTAACCCACATCTCTCGTTATTTCTCCTGCTATCCTCTCCGTCTCCATCTTTTTTGCCCTCCTCTTTATTATCTCTGCCTGATTTCTCGCTTTACATATTCCTCATTTGCTGACGCTCTTCTTCTTTTCAGCCATTTCCTCATTTTCCCTGTTTTTTCCTTAATTGCTTTTTCAACCTCTTCGTTCCACCATGGTGTATGTCTCTTCCTAGTACCTACTACCCATCTTTTACCAATAGTTTCTCTGCTACTTCCCTGATGACATCTTGTAAGTCTTCGTTTTCTTCATTCCTTAGAGTTTCCTGCATTTCCCGTTCATAATTTCGTCTCATTTCTTGTTTTGCTAACTTCTTCACAATGAACACTGTCCTCTTCTGCTCGTTTACTCTTCCCTCCCCTCTTATCTTCATGTCCGCCACCACCTGTCCATGATCCGCATCCAAGGATACTCCCGTTATTACCTTTACATTTTTCCCCCTTTACCCCAATTTTCCTTTTTTATTTCGGGGGGAAAAAGGGAATCGGAGACTATCATGTAGTCTATCACCGATTTTTGATCGAATTGTGGCGTTGCCTGATTCCATCTATACCTCGTAAAGATAAGCGACTCAATAGAAAATTTTTTAAAAAATTTCAAAAAACTTTATTTTTGAAAATTTGTTCCAAGAACAAATCCAAACCTATTGCATATACAAAGAAATTATCTAAGTAAAAAAGATGCATCTTGCCCAACTAGTAAAAGCCCTGAAAATTTGATGTTGATCGGATGAGTAGAAAAAAAAATATGTAAATTTTTCACTTTTCAAATTAAAAAAAATGGGTTTGGAAATTGGACAACGCTGAGCACAGAACTAAAAAATTCGAAAATGTAATACGTAATTATTGTAGTTAATGGACCCATCTATGCATATTTCAAGTTTGAAGTATTTTTCCAAAAAATCTGAAAGTTGATATGAAAATAGTCAAAAACATGGATTTTGAAAAATTGAAAATTTTTAAAGTATGACTACAGTCACAGAAAAACACCGAAAACAACGTTTTAGAGGGCAAAAACAGCTACATTTTGGTGTTTATATAGTCAAAATCGGCTGAAAACTCCGAATTTTATGTCCATTTTTAGGGGGGGCGTAAAATTAGGCTACGCATGAGCAAAATATTGGATCATCCCCTTAATAATATGATCATACCTAGAACAATGATCCCTAATGGAATTAAATTTAATAAATTTGAACCTTTTCCAGAAATCTTTAGACACTTACTGATTAATAAGATATCCAACATCAAATTAGAAATTAAAACTACCTTTGGGAAAACTTTTAAAAATTTAAATCTTTCCAAAATTCTTGGTACATCAAATATCCAAATTCACTGGAAAACTTCACCAATCTTTTAAATTTAGCTCATAATAAGAAAGATGTTGTAGTATCACGTAAGAAGAGAACATTGGAGATGAAATTCAACAAAATCTACTATAATAGCCTCTGGGTTTCAAGCTCGTCCACAGATCAAATTATAAATCTCTCAGACTATATTTTAACCAGAGATGAGAAAATTCTATTAGGATATGGTCTTTCGTTCTCTCTACAACTATTTGACCCACTTAAAAAATTCTTTTTAGATTTTGATACTTGGAAACACGCTAATTCTTTACATTCAAATGACTTTGACTTCCTTAAAGGTTTATTAACCTCTAAAATTTTTAATACTCTTTCTTCCAAGACTTGTCCTAAAAAATTTTATACTGCTCTTTCCTCCCTTCTAAAAAACAACAATATTACGATTTCTCGCTCTGATAAAGGGAACAATATAGTAATTCTTAACACTCTTGATTACACTAACAAATGTAACACCCTCTTAGATGATAACAATACCTGTTCCACTCTTACCAGAAACCCATTAAAAAATTCTCAAATTCTTTTTAACAATAAACTTAAACAAATTCTTGTTAACTCCCCTCTTCTACACAATGAACTTAAATCCACTCTCCCTAAACTCTCTCAATTCTACGGCATACCCAAAACACATAAACAAAATATACCTCTTAGACCGATCATTTCCAACATTGACTCAACTACTTATAATTTATCCAAATGGCTAGCTATTTATTTAAAACCTCTCATAGGACATATCTCCTCTTCCCATATTACAAACACTGAAGATTTTATTTCTAAAACTAAAAACATCAACACCACTACTCACAAACTCCTTAGTTTCGATGTAGTCTCACTCTTCACTTCTGTACCTGTTCCTCTTACCATCACTCTCATAGAACGTTTTATTAATGAAAACAACATCATTCTTTCACAACCTTTTCCTCTCATCAAACAACTTATTCTTTTAACCATTGAACACAATTACTTTCAGTTTAACAACACTTTTTTCAAACAAAACCATGGTCTAGGTATGGGATCTCCCTCCTTACATATTCTTGAAAAGGGTGTCATCGAACTTTTAGAAATCTATCACATTCTCCCCCACCCTCTTCTTAACAACTCTTTTTGGTACAGATATGTGGATGATATCTTCGTAGCTATACCTGTTAACACTAACCCTATTGATATCCTCACTTTCATTAATAACATCCATCCTAATATTACTTTTACTATAGAACATACAACTAACAATACCTTACCCTTTTTAGACACTCTTTTAATTTGGTCCGATCACCATAACATACAATACAAGGTCTATAGAAAACCCACTTCTAACCCTTCCTATATACACTGGTTTTCTTCCCATTCTCTTAACACTAAAATTGATACCTTATCCTCTTTATTCCTTAGAGCTTTAAGGATCTGTTCTCCCCCCCTACCTCCAAAATGAATTTAATTTTATCTTTTCAACCTTTCGTAAACTATCCTATCCTCAACACATTATCACTAATGCTCTCCGTAAGGCGAAGAATAACTTCTATACCTTCCAACCTCCTCGTGATAATACACATACTTCCTACCTCCCTTTACCTTCGTCTTCTCACAATTTTTGCAAAAAATTCTTTCCAAAACTATGCTTACCTCATCTTCAAATCTTCTTCCTTTCAAAAAAATTTTTAAACCTAAATCTCATACCAACACCTTTACTTCTCAATGTGTTTACAAAATACCTTGTGCCCACTGTAACATATATTACGTTGGGGAAACAACATGACTTCCACCCGCCGTAATTACAACACTAATATGACCACGTTCAGACAATACCCAACTCTGCCCTCACCTTACATAGATCTACCCACAACCATACTATTAACATAGAACACATGACGCCCATCATCAACATTGAAAACCTTCCCCTTAGAAGATTTCCCGAATCATTTTGCATTAACAATTCCACGAATTATGCATATAAACAAAGAATGATTCACAAAATAGATCCTATCATTAACAACATTCTTAAACTCCTCCACCTTTGTTGTCAAAAAATGTAAAACCAAAACTTTTGCTAATTAACTTTAAATTTATTTATGTATTTTAATTATATTTATGAGTTTATAGCAGCTAAAGAGGACCAAGTTTGGTCGAAATATTCTGCTATATTCCTCAATCAAATTTCTTAGTATTCCAAATAATATTTTATAAAGGCATTACTATTTATTATAACTGTTGACGTCTCAAGTCTTTATAAAGTTCATATATATATATAATATATATATATATATATATATATAATATATATATATATATAGATATATATTATATATTATAATATATATATATATATATATATAGATATATATATAATATATATTATATATATATATTATATATATATAATATATATATATATATATCTTCAGTTGACAATTTATTATTAAACGCGTTGCACTTTTTAATTTGTGAGCTAATTAATTCAGTTATATTATTTCTTTTTTTACATATAATTATTTTAACGATTGGGCTGTATTATCTATAGTTAACAATTTTTGTTATTTAACCTTTGCACTTTAACTTTTGAGCTAAATTATATAGTAGTTAACAGTTTAATTTTTTTCCTTTATTAAAAATGTTCTCACAATTTTGATTATATAATATATATATATATATATATATATTATATATATATATATATAATATAATATATAATATTTATAATATATTATATATAATTATATATATATATATATATAATATATATATATATATTCAAGTATTTCATCAGCTTTCCAGTTCTTCATCCAGATGCCACTCATCTAAAATTGCGTCAGCTGATTCTCAATTGCCATCGAGCTGCACTACATTAATTGATGAACCCGTAAATAAGAACACCCTCTAAATGACCTCAGACAACCAATAACAGTGAAGACGAGAATTTCAGTCACACCGTTATTCCCAGGTCTACCAACCTTGGCCTAGCATGACTGAGACGAAATTCAAAATGTAAAAACAATGAATAACTTCAATCAACATATAGACCAGGGAAAACAAAAATATCATTCACCCCGTTATTCCCAGGTCTACCAACCTCTGCCTAACGTGGTTGTTTTCCCTCGATACTGTCCAATTTCAAATGTAAAAGCAATGAATAGCCTTTCAATCAACAATATAGAATGTGAGACAAAATATCAGTCACGCCGCTAATTCCAGGCCTACATGCCAAGGTTACTGTGATCTTTTCTTTTCAACACAACAACAAAATCAAGATGCTCATGATTTGTACCTGATGTCTTGACCCGATTATGTCACTGAGTTCTGATGTCCATGATGTTCCAACAAAAGAAGACCCTCCTTTACGTAGAAATGCAAAACGTCAAGTAACATTCTCCAAGCAAACTTATGTGCGATATCTTTGATATAAATAATTATTTATAACATTTTGTATTTTGAATTTTAATGCATTCAAATATTTGTATGTATGCTTATATCTACGGATATAATCAGGTATGCTTATATTTGAATGTACTTTTCATTTTATGTATATATATTTTTTTTTATATTTTTACCTCATTGAAATGCTTTGTATGTTTGCGTGCATTTTTCGAATGCCATAAATTTCACAGTATTTGATGATTATTATTTTTTTAATATTTGTATCTATTAATAATATACCTTTATCACTCACGTTACATCAATTTTAATAACGAAAAATATAATTAACTTGTAAAAATTAATTAAAAGTTGTATTTACGTATGTATGTACTATATTGTCTAACGGCGACGCTTTTGTGAATGGTTTGAGTCCTGGCGCGAGTGAGGTAGAAAGAGGTAGAAATCGCGCGGAGCTAGATCTGGGCTGTATGGAAGATGTGGAAGTACTTGAATGTTTATCTTCGCAGAATTCTATAATTGAGAGCGCAGTGTGAGATGGCGCGTTATCTTGGTGCAGCACCCAATCGTCTGCAAAGTCTGTTCTGATTCGCTGAACTCGTATTCGAAGTCGTTCCAAGACATCATTGTAAAAGACGTGATTAACTGAATGTCCTGAATGTACAATTACCTTGTGCACAATACCACGGCTGTCGGAAAAAAACGATAATCAGTGTTTTCACCTTGGACTTGCTCAAACATGTTTTCTTCGGAGGGGAAGATTTTTTGTGTGCCATTCCGCACTTTGCCGTTTGGTTTCAGGATCGTACTCAAAAACTCATGATTCATCGCCTGTTATAATTTTATCCAAAGAATTTGCTCCATTTCGAAGTCCTTCCAGTAAATTTGCAAATTTTGACACTGTTGTGCTTTCTGCTACGCAGACAAGTCTTTCGGCACTAGTTTTGCACAAATTTTTCGCATATGCAAGTGGTTCGCTAAAATTCTGTGAACTGCATTTTTATCCAAACCAGTTTCTTCTGCAATCTCTCTGACACTGAACCGGCTGTCTCTCTCCACAACAGCTCTAACAACTTCCACATTTTCATCGTTTGTTTACGAGTTTGGTCTTCCACAACGCGGTCATCTTCAACATTTCTTGCCCTCTTTTAGAGTTTTGTTCACTTAAAAACCACAGTTCAGATAGAAAGTGGCATACTCATAGACTTCGTTTAAAAAGAAGCAATGTCTCAGTGTCACAACCTGTTACGTTTCATCAACCAGAATTTGATAGTGTTCCGCTGGTTTAATATTTACCTGCAGCGAAAACGTAACGAGAAGAAACACGCCAAAACACAAAATGATGTAGTGCAAAAACGTAACGAGGTTAGAACACACGCCCATACATACACATATATAGTGCAAGACTAATTTTATAAATCTGGCTAAAACTGGTATGGATATGTAGCCTAGGTAACTAGCTGCCCACTCGTCTACGTCAAGGAGGAACTGCATTACTCAGACGTTCATGGGATATTCAATAAACTTACTTTTGGGACAGAGGAATATATATATATATATATATATATATATATATATATATATATATTATATATATATATATATATATATATATATTATTATATATATACTATATATATATATATATATATATATATATATATATATATATATATATATATATATATATATAATATATATATATAAATATAAGAAATACAAATATGTATATAATATATATAATTATTATATAAAATAATATTATATATATTATATATGATATATATATATATAATATATACTATTATATATATATATATATATAGATGTGCAAAGTCCAACTCCGCGTCCCCGTCGTGCACCCCGGGCAATGAGAACACCAGGAGGTGTCCTTGGCTAAAGGAGCTATGGCTAGGGCAGGATAGGCCTAGCAAGCCGCTTCCTGAAATAAACTGCTATCAGAACTCAAGTGGGCGCCTCGGAAGCTGGACAGAACTTTAGACGACGAATTTGGAGAGATTTACGGAGTGGAATGAGGGAAAAAATTTCAAGAACAATAGGTATGCCACGATAAATGTGGGTACCTATGGAGAAAAGGAGGAGGAGAAAATAGATATCATAAAGGAGAGGAAAATAGATATGTTGGGGATGGCGGAGATGAGAATGAGGTGGTGTCAGGAGGGTAAGGAGATGGGAGAAGGATTTATTCTGATGTACAGTGGGGTGAGAGAAGGAATAAGAAAGCATGGTGTCTGAATTATAGAGGGACCAAGACTGTCACCATGTATACAGAGAGTAAAAATTATAAATGAGAGGTTGATGATGTGTGTGTTGATTATAGGCCGGATAAAATATAGAATATTTCAGGTATATGCACTACAACAGAGGAGGAATAAACTAGATTTATGGATTGATAAAAAAGAGGGTGGGGATGAGGAGGAGGGGGAGAAGTTCCGTGTTGATGGGAGATTTCCACAACGCTAGAGTTAGGAAAGGAAGAAGATGAAGAGATTAAAGAGGGCCAAGAAAATATGGAGGGGAGGGTGTGATCGATTTTGTTTGTAAGAAACGACCTAAATATAAATGAACACGTTTTCCAGCATAGAGAGTCGCATCATCTTTACTAGGTGATAGAATCGGTGATAATCCTACATGATAGTCTCCGATAAAAAGGATGGTTAAAAAGTTAAGGCAATAACGGGACGTATCTTGATCAGATCAATAGACTGGTGTTGGGGACATAAAGATATAGAGGAGGAAGAGTAAACGAGCAGAGAGGGCAGTAATCAGGTGGAGAAGAATAGCAAAACAAAATTAAACGAAATTACTGACGGGAAATGGCAGGCAACCCTAAGGACTGGAGAAAAATAAAGACTTACAGTGTGTCATCGGGAAGTAGCAGAGAAGAACTCTTTTAAAAGATGGTAGGAGGTACCAGGAAGAGACATACCCCAAGGTGGAACGAAGAATGAAAGCAATTAAGGAAAAAACAGGGAAAATGAGGAAATGGCTGAAAAGAAGAACAGCGGCAGCAAGGGAGGAATATGTACAGGCAAGGAATGAGGCAGAGAGAATAAAGAGGAGGGCAAAAAAGATGG
>JABUQX010093975.1:30000-34982 GCA_015478945.1 Trachelipus rathkii
TATTATATATATTATATATATATATATAAATATATATAATATATATATATATATATATATTTATTATATTCGTATGTATGTGTATATTTTTTAATTTTTTTTTGTATTTTATATTTTAAATATATAAAAGCGCCAGTTAGCGCAGTGTAGAGCACTCGCCAAACAAGGCGAGGGTCCCAGGTTCGCAACTGTCCGGTTTGGGAGAATGTGAGTATTCTCTCCTTGGGCTTGCTCCGTCCTGTCGGACGTAAAATCGAGTACACCTCCTCCTTGATTAGGGCTCTGCCCGTGAGTGACGGTGTTTATCTCTGTAAATATATTATATATATATATATTATATATATATATATATATATATATATATATATAATAAATTAAATTATTATATATATATATATATATAAATATATATATATATATATAATATATATATATCTCTAGGAATCGATTTTTTTAGGCTCCGGCTCCGGCTCACTCTGGCTCCGATATATATTTACATTGGTTAGAGTTTATCACATCGGGTTAAAATTTGGAGGGGGGTTAGATGGTGCGTAACTCGTCGTAGCGAGCTTACACCCCTATAAACGACATGTTCGTAGACGCTGAATATTGTGAGTGGATTCAGCGTTAATTTGGCAGAAGAGTTGGTGTCGGAATATGAGGAGTTGGCATCGGCACCGGTGCTGGAGCCGATGCGGAGCCGAGTTAATAAACATTCGTATAACAACAATTTTGGTGTCCTTATATATGTTATCCGACGTTAGATCTCGAATATGATTTTTATAAGCCGTATAGGGGTCTAGGGCCCCCCAAAGAGGGGATCCTAAACATGAAAAAGAACAGTGCAAAACAGAGCGAAGGAGAAGGAAAGAAGGATGAAACGATGAATAGGAAGGAAGAGGGGAGAGGAGTCTGACTCAGAGGAAGTAGGATGTGACAGCTGCACCGGTGCTGGCTCCGGTGCGGTGCCGAGTTATCAAATATTTGTGTATGATAAAATATTGTGTTTTCATATATGTATTCGAAACCCCCGAGATCTCGAATATGATGGCTTCAAGTCGTAAAGGGTTGTCTAGTGAATCCCCAGTGTGGCAGGGTATCCTTGAAATTAACAGAATGCATAGAGAAGTGGAGAAAGGAGTCGGATTCCGGAGGCCTGAGCAAAGACAGATGGAGAAGGAGTTCTGAGTAAGAAGAGCCGAGTTGACATCTGCACCGGTGTTTGGCTCCGTGCTGGCACCGTGTGCAGTGCTGAATTATAAATAATCGTCTAGTCCCATATTAGTATCAAAGTATATGATTATAAGGACGTAGAACTTGAATATGAGGGTTTAAGTTCGTAAATAAATAAATAAATAAGTAAATAAATAAATAAATAATAGATAATAAATAATAAATTTAATTAAATAAATTAGTAAATAAATAAATAAATAAATAAATAAATAATAAATAAATAAATATAAATAAATAAAAAAAAAATAAAATAAAATAAATAAATAAATAAAATTTTTAAAAAAATATATATATAAATTTTTTTATTCTTTTTATGTTTATAACTTAAAAAATTTGAGTTTTTACATACCCCAAAAGCAGTAAATCAATACTTTAAGCTACCCCTTCCCTCCCCCCTCCAAACCCTGATTTGTTGAGTTATTGATCTATTGACTATTGGATCTATTGAGTTCAAGTCAATTTCCGAGTGTCGTTTAGTAAACATAAATAGAAATAAGTTCTTTTATACTGACAAATGAAAATATTGCTAATGCGACAAAGTTTTCACATCAATAATGCTAACATGTCATAAATCTGAACTAAGAATATAATGTACAACGACAAACCTAATGCGCTTTAAGCAAGAATAAACTGCTAACATTAACAAAGTTCCATACTTAACAACAGTAAAGTAATTAACATTGAACGCAGAACGTAACCTACTCACACTTTTTCTAACATATCATGGATATTTTTACATTACATAGAATATTTAACAAAAATTTTATCATAACCTTGTCTAATCATCATACTGAATCATGAATAAAACCGTAAATTACAAAAGTTTTCACATCAATAAAGCTCACATTATCATAACCTGAACTAAGATATAATGTACAATGACAAACCTAACATACCTAACGCTCGAATAAACTGCTAACAATAACAAGTTCCATACTTAACAACAGGAAAGTAACTAACAATGCATACAGAACGAACAGGAACGAAGCTGATGCGGTAAATATTTATTTTATCAAATTAGTTGTTGATGTCCTTGTTATTTATTTCTTTGTAATTCTTTAATTATTTTTAATTTATTTCTTTAAAACTTTTTGTTTTTTAAAACTTTTATTTATTTTTAATTTCATTTCTTTAAAATTTTTGTTTTTTAATAACTTTTTTTTTTATCTTTTAATTTAAATTTTAATTAAATTTTTTTTTTTTAAAAAAAACTGGAATTTTTTTTATTTCTTAACAAAACTTTTTGTTTTTACTAAAAATTTTATTCTTTTAATTGTTTTAACGTAAAAAATTTCATTTTTACAAAACACTTGCAGTAAATCAGTGAATCAGTAAAACAAACCACCCATCCTTCCCCTCCCATCTCAACCTGATCTATTGAGGTATTGATCTATTGATCTATTGATTCAAGTCGTATTTCGAGTATCATTTTTGAAAAACATAGCTTAAAAATATGTTCTTTTTATACTAACCCTCGGATATATGCTTAACGAAACAAAGATTTCACATCAATAAAGCTAACATAGAATAACCTGATGTAGAGAATATATGTATACATCAATCCTTGCCTACCTTAAAACAAGAATAAATAAAAACGTCAACATTAACAAAGTACTACTATAGACAACAAGAAAGCTAACTAAGTTGCAATACGACCCGTACCTCTATTCACACTTTTTTCTAAACATATCTCTAACATATCACTGTATTTTACATTAACAAGTAACATTTACAAAAATTATTACATAACCTAACCTTTAATTATTCATACTGACAACGATATATGCTAAGTTAACAAAGTTTCAACATTAATAAAGCTAACATATAACCTGAACTAGAATATAATGTACAACGACCACACCTAACACATCCCTAACACGTTTGTTCCTCATTTTATCATTAACCAGTTTTCATACTAACAACAGTAAAGGTAACTAACGTTGCATACAGACCGTACCCATTACCACACTTTTTTTTCAAGACATGTGCTCTTAACATATCCACTGTTATGTTACAGTAACATAGTAACATTTACAATATAACCAATAACTTAACCTAATTATCCATACTGGCCAACGATATATGCGACGAACGAAGTTTTCACATCAATAAAGCTACATTCAAAGCCCGCTGAACTACGAATATACCGCACAATGCTCAAAACCTTAACCAAACATTACGCTCGTTAATAAACTGCTTTAAATAACAAAGTTCCATACTTTAAACAACATTAAGTAACTAACAATGCATACAGAACGAATAGGTACGAACTGATGTGGTAAATATTCATTTAACAAATCATTATAGCAGTTTTTGTTTTTTTTTATTTCATTTTTTATTTATTTTTAATTTTCATTACATTATTTTTTTTGAGTTTCACCAAAGTTAAATATTAACTTTGAATTTTCACGGACTTGGTCACTTTTGTTTTAAAAAACTTTAATTTATTTTAATTTTAAAATTATCTTTAAAACTTTTTGTTTTAAAAAACTTATTTTATTTTTAATTATTTTTTTAAAACTTTTTTTTTTTACTAAAAATTTTATTCTTTTTTATGTTTATAACGTAAAAATTTCATTTTTACATACCCTAAGGCCCTAAAATAGTAAGTCAGTAATTCAACAAATGTGTATTATACTTTGGAATCACACCACATTCTCGTCACGCTCCCACACCGCTGACGCCCTCACGGCGACCATCCAGCCGCGCACTCCCAACGGCACCACCAACCATCCCCAACATCCATGATCTATCGATCTATTGATCTATTAGGATAACAGCTAAATAACAAAGTTTTACCCTCAGTAAAGTTAAACTTTGAACATTAATACTTAAACACTTCTGCCGCAACGAATACAACAGCCATCAATAGCCATCTTAACCACTAAAGTTCCATGGGGGAAGTAAACAAGTTTTCATTTTTATTAACATATAATTTTCAATGAAAAGAGCATTATATAAATACATAAAACATACGCTTTATTTTAAACATTATTAATTCATCTAATCAAGGGACAGGAGCGTTCTGTGTAAAATTGAAGCAAGTTCTCATATATTCTCTCCAGAGAATTTAACGAACTCCTTTGAAAAGATGGTAAATAATAACTACCACCTGCATTACTAAACCATTTTTCTGTATTTTGGTTCACCAGCATTCAATTCCTGTCGCTCCAGAGGAAGTAAACGTAATCCATGTTGATAGTTTAGTGCACTCCTGTATATCGCATTATACGGAACACATTTTCAGTGTAAATATCGTAAGTTACACATGAGCTAATGTATTAAATCCCCTATTAGGGCGGTGGGGGGAAGATGAAATCTTAATTCTTTTATTTTAATCAAAGCTGTATATTTTCAATGTTCGAACGTGAAACCTATACAGTACGCAGAAGTGCACTATCGATTGGTCTCCATAGTTGCGTAACATCAACCCACAGCTTTTATATTGTCACACGACGAGAAAGCAGCATATATTCTATTAGATCCATTCAATTAGAACTCTCTCACTGTCTCCCAGTCAGATATTTCACTACGCTCGATGCATCGGATAACACACACTCATCCAAGCTGCAACAATGTCGATAATCTTGATGAATTCTTCAGCAAAAATGATAAGGTCTATTATTTGAACCTCTAGCAGGAATGCAAGCTATGGTATCGTCTCATTCGGTTACGAATCTAATGACATCTATGACACATCATTGGTATAACGAAAGACCTCGTAAAGACATATCATGATCATCAATTGG
>JABUQX010093976.1:0-20000 GCA_015478945.1 Trachelipus rathkii
ATTAATAGTGTGGTGTAACATAATTTCGCTGTTTAAAATATAATAGTAAAATAGTTTACCATGTATCTATAAAAAGTAGAGCACTTTGTATCATTTATATTAAGTATGAATTGGAAAAATATAAATTATTCATTATTGCACGTAATATATGAGAAAAATGTTATTCTCTAAATAATTTGTTTATACTCTTATACCCCAAAGAAATACATTAATAATTTCATCTTCACCTTGACGTAGAATAGCAATAGATTAGGGTCTTTTATTTACGTATACATAATAAAAAAATTTACAAATATAAGAAATTCAATATGAAGTTATTGGCAGTTGGTTTAGTATTTATGGTTTATAGGTATATTGTAATTTGCTTGAGAATAATTATTCAGTATTGTGATTTAGGTATGTATTATAGAGGTATTATTATCAGTACTAATTATATGAGGCAGTAAGCATATTAATGAGAGTAATTGGAGTAATTGTATATAGGTACTAACAATTTCAGTTTGGCCATATATATATAATATAATATATATATATATATCAACTAAATATATATATATATATATATAATATATATATATAATATTAAAGTAATAATTAATATTAAAATATAATTAATATTATAAACATATATATATTAGTATGTAATATTATATATAATTATAGAATATTATATATATATAATTATATATAATAATATATATATTATATATATTATATATTAATAAAATTATTTATATAAATATATATATATATATAGTAATCTCTATGAGTTATATAGAGTCAAAATTTACCTATACATAATTAGTATAATAGTAACATTTTAGTATATATAGATATTAGAATAATTAGAAATAATTATTGTTATACTTTCTCAATTAGTATCTTGCTGAGTTATATATTATTATAAATATTTTAATCGGCGAATTAATATGAAATTTTAGTAGAAATTGCAGTAAATTGATTATTACAAGGTGAGGTGTCTAGTATCAGAGATTACCTCGTTTATATTCGTATATCATATTATAACGATTACAGACCTATTTAGATAATAAATTTCATAAAAATAAAGAATAATAATATTATATTCATTATATGAGTGATAATTAATTTGAATCACTGGATTAAAAATTTAGTACTGCATAAATGTAGACTAAATATATATATAGTAAATAATAACTACTGATTAATAGCGTAATACAGAGATTTAGTCTGATATATTATAACTGTAAAACTATGGCAACTGTTATTTTAAGACTTATTCTATTTATTTTATCTTCTTTCTCTTAGTATATATATTTTTTTTTTTTTTATTTTTTTTTTTTATTTATTTTTTTATGTAAGTGCCTATGAGCTTCATAAGATAGTAAATAATTTTGACAGTATCACCTCCTCTGAATATTAAGGTAATAGTAAGGTATGAATACACAGATTTAAATATGTACAGACATTAAAAAACAAATATGATTTAATTATTATTACTAAAATATATATTTATAAAAATAAATTTATGTAAGCTATCAACAATAAAGACTTTTCAAGAAAATACCATGAGGGAGAGTAATGAGCTGCTTTACAAACTTCTCGGATAACAGGATTGCACAGAGGTTGCGTGTGATGATCTCTGCACAGTGGCATAACCTGCGAGAGATCTTAATGACCCTTCCTAACTGAGAGGTGCGAAACATTGACTTCTCAAGCATATCCATTGTGAACTTATTGTCATGTAACAAAAAGTGAGAGTCTCTAGAAGCATCTTCAATTAAATCCATATTGTGAGCTCCCAAATGATTTGATAAGCAAAATTTGATATAAGCGATCAAGTATAAATTTATTATGTATAAAATAGAAATATAATACTAAATTTAAATATATTGATGGGTCTTCAAATTATCAAAGTTAAATGAGGGAAAAAGAATTCTTTTATAAAGCTTTTTTTCATATCAGGATCATCGTTGTGTTTTTTAAGAATAAAATGAAATCACCAAGAATATATATCCACAACTGTGAGAAGCAACTTATTATTTCACTACATGATATACCATCCACATTTTCAAAATTCAAAAATAAGTTCATTTATATGTATAGTACACTAAAATTATGGACTCTATATTTATGTATTATTTAAATAAATTTTACTAAAAATTTTTTGGCTTAAACATGAAGTTATAGAGTATATACAATCTTGCCATTTTTTCGTAGTTATTTTTATATTTATTTTAAAATTAAAACTCGATATTTTGAATCTACATTAAATAAAACTTATATAATCAATTCTGTAACATGAATATAATATCTAGCTATCTTCAATCTTTACAACATAAATTATATAATAATAAATACTCAAGAGAATTATTCATAGTATAATAAGCATATGCAATGAGGCTGAGATATAAATTAGAAAAATAAATTAACAATCTAAAAATTATATAATAATTACTGAAATAAATATAATGGAAATAAATAATATTTAATAATATAAAATATATATTTAAATAATAATTAATAATATAAATAATTAAATATATATATAATATTATTAATAATTAACAAGTACCCTGTATCAATTTATTTATTGACCAGGTAATAGATTCTAGAGTTATTATAATTATGTGCACCTGTTGTTGGAGTATAGTAAAAATGAGCTTTTTCAGTATACTAGAAGATGTTTGGTGAAGTATTGAGTCGAGGTCATTTATCAATGAATATTTGTTCACAAAATCCCAAATGTTTCTTTATGATTAGGGTTATATAGCAAAAGATTAATCAAATGTACGCTGAGTGAGAGATGTACAGGAGATGTATGCAATTGATATTGTATTTAGCTATATAACTGTGTGTTCCTATTATGTAGTAGAGTACTTGTTCTCGAGTATAGAGAGAAGTATCAAGATTTTTCAGGTAGATTTTATTTTGTAGCAAGAAGAGAAGCATGGTTGTATACTGTAAATATAGATCATTCCGCATGTAGTTACCAGAACAAGCAGGACCAACGTTGTTTCCTGTAGTGTATTGCACAGTTATTTTATATGTTATATATCTCATTGGTTAATAAATGTTAGGGTTTAACACATAGTGAATATACTAAGACCGTGATTCAAGCGTCATGGTGGTATCGTATCGTTTGTAATGAATGATGAAGGATATCTGTTTATTATTATTAATGTTGGTCAAGGGCGTACGCAGAATTTTCGTTTGGGGAGGGGGGCCCAAATACAGTAGATTGAAAATAAGTTATTTTTTTCTAAACACTGGCAGCCAAGGGTTGACGGCAGATATTGTCATAATATAACAAATTATACAGTTTACCTCTTCTAATAGGTATATGTTTAGTATTGTAATTATATTCTAGTTTCAAAACAAAAGTGGAATTAACGCAAAGATAATTACAGAATCTAGTTTGCATTTATCTACAAATTTATATACTTAGTGGTAACTTATGGACAACGATTAGACGTCGTTGGATTTGCAGAAAATATTTCGACAACTGCCAATTCTATTTCAGCTTTCTTTACCAAAACGTATTTTCTGAACGTTCAAGAGACAAAGTCCTTCAACCTGGATTCGGTCATCGTCGACCTTGTCCATGTTTTAACTCTTCTCAAAGTGCTGATGTTTCTTTTATTGTGCTTGTTGAACCAGGTGATCTATGATATATAGTATGGCAATTTTTTAAAAATTATTAAGGAAAATGCCGTTCTTAACTTCATCAACTCAACTATCTCCAATATTTTTTAGTTCCTACGGTCGAGTTCCTCTCCTCCCATTGCATACAGAGTTCAGCGTCATCGATTGAAGTCCCTCATTCATAAACAGTCTTCAAATACTTTAATTTTCTCTCTTCAAATTTCTTATTCTCAAGGACAAGCATCAGTGACGGATGAAGTATAAAAGAGAAAAACGCGTGGTGAATTCTCTTCCGAAATCTCTCTCCAACGAACTGGTGAAAGAATCCAGGTATCATATTAGAATAGTATTCATCCAGTAATCTTCATCGGTGGTAACAGGAGGATTTGAGCGATGTTTCTGATGATCCACCACTCTTGGTGGCTGAAGATCGACCATAAGATTTTCAACTATCTGCTTTATCCTTGTATAAATTTCTTTTATCGTATTGTTGCTGTTTGAGAGGTGATCTTTCACAAGTGAAAGAATTTTCTCCATATGGTTCGAGCATTGAAGGAGGTCTAAACACTTCGACTGTAGATTATTCAAGACTGGTTCCAACAAAGCCGAATAATGCAGGTCATGCAAAATAATGCAGGATGAAATAAGAAAAACAGGTTTTATGGCAGCACAATGAAGCTGAAATGCATTTTTCTTCTACGACATTACCTTGTGATTGACTGGTTTGTTGCTCAAGTTTTCCCGACGCCGGCATTATATCCACAAAATGTGTCATGAATATTGAAATACTGCGGTTGTTTCCGACCATCGCGCCTCGCAAAACGCTGGAATCCTGCTAATATGTATTTTCTTCTCAAAACGGATTCACGAAAGAAATTGATATTGTCTTTTAATAATGGATACAGTAGCTCTACGAGGTAAGACAGTTACAGTTTATTTTTGCGCATGCACAGTAGTCCAAATGCGCGGAACCTGTGTTTTATTTTAATGAGTGAGAATTATGAATAAATTTATTTTTATTCTCTTAATATATAAAATAATTTATTAAATTTATAATATCAATTAATTATTAAACTTAAACACAAACTTTTACCTACATGATTTTATCCATAAATCACGCATCCACGCTTCAAAAACATGAATTACTATAATGAGGCGTTAACACGACATAATATAGAACAAAAGGTGGTAAAAGGGCCACACAAGTATATCACTACGGATTTATTCTAAAATAATAAAGTAATGTGTAATAAATTGCAGTTTAATAGTCAAAAATGGCTATGAAGAGAGCCTGGCCTATACCAAGTCTGCGTGACTTTGAAGCATTACCTTTAATTCGCTACGAGGAGAGCAGAAGTCGGAGCGCAAGTCAAGAGTAATTCCAACCACTCAATTCAGTGTCATCAGGATATATCATGTCTCGCGTTATGCCTCTCAATGTGAAGTCATGACAATGTTACTACTTCCCCGTATGTAAACCAATTTGTCAATTATATGCCATCGTAAAATTTCCCAACATTTCACCAGGTATCGATATTATTCATGCATACAGGTATCGTTCAAATGCACCGATGGTATAACAGAGGGGTAACTGTGAGACCAAGCCATATAGAAACAAGCGAGTAATATTATAGGCTAAGTTATCCTGCCAACAAGATATGTAAGTATGGATTTGTCGTTGTAAGAGAATATGCCGATGGCACTACAAGTTCAATTCTGCATCCAAGAACAATCAGTCCCTGAGCAGTAACATCGCGGTGATGGTTATGGCGACCGACACCCTATCTCGATGATGCAGCTGAAGTGCACAAACAGATATCCATAACACATCCATATTTGAACTGTATCATAGCTTGACACGTCGTTCTAGAGTTGTCAGCATTCTGCCGTTCAATTTTGGAGATAACCGCGTGTCTCTAGGATAGGGATGTACAATATGTGTGTAGGCATAATCGTGCCTCCCTCACACATATGGCTACATTTACCCCTCTCAAGAAGCAAACCCCACTCTTGTTCGTCTTGCGAGCAGAGAGTTTTACGTAATGAAACAAAACACTAACAGTCATAATAGAGGTTAAGAGTTAATATTCATAACTGTATTCTAGAATGGAGAATTAAAAAGGATATAAACCTCTCTACTAACTAGGCTGAATATTAAAGTCTCACTAAAAAGCTCAGCTAGAGAAGTGAGTTTAATACTAATTTAGCGTCACTTTTTAATGCTTGTTAAAACTTAATGATTACTTTTCGTTTTCATATGGTCGGACTGAGTATAATGCTATAGAGTTTCCAAACTTCTGATATAGCCGTCTTCCTGAGTGTAAATATGTCATAGAGATTTAATTATTTCTTTGGATACATATATGAGCATTAAAATACCATACTAAGTACTCAGATTACTAATATAATACTTTATAACACTATCCTTTATCAATAAATCTATATACCAGAAAATCTAATAGTTGTCAATAAGTATATATATATATTATTTCTTTCATGATGGTTTCAGTATTATAGATTTTAACTAAAGTTTAAGACAAACTCGTTTACAACTATATATTTAAAAGACATACTTTCTGAATAATAAAATTCCATAGATTAGAGCAGATGTAGTTATTTAGTAATTCATATGTATCTTTCACACAAAAATAAGAGAAAATATGCTGACACACGGGGTAAACTAAAGATAGGCCACCCTTATTTATAATAAGGACAACACTTGTTATCGAAATCTAAAAATGAGGATAAAGAGATTCTTCAATTTCTTTGCTGAATTCTCAACTTCAACATTTTTTGTTCTAAAAGCTGCTAATTATGCGTTTTGTTGTTTAAGGGACATATCATATCATAGAATAGGATAATAAATCGCTGTTTGAAGCTGCGAATTCATGGATGTTTCCGACATTAGGACATCTCGGGTAGACATCCATGAACGAGTCTAGCCAGCTAACTCACACGTCATTTTCTATAAAACATTCTATAGAATAAGAGTAAAACAAATTCATTATCTCAATATTTGCATGTGTGACACTTTAGGAATATTCTAGTACAAGCTTACGATTTTACTCCTCAAAAGCACTAACGGGTAAAGCTATCAGTACAATCGGAGTGTTTTAGATTTGTATGCGCTTAACGCATTAAGAATGAGAACGAGATCAAGTCATATACAAATATCTCACATTTTGAATAATGTGCATAGTATAAAATGACACATACAAATCATTCAGCATCACAGACACAGAGATCACTTTCATATATAAGTTTGTAGCGAAAACTTTACAGAAGATCAGTTCTGTGGAAGGCATAAATAGAAAGCGTGCCGCGTTAGCTGTATCAGTAAGCAACTAATGCAACCGCTGACAAAATTTGCTGGACAAAGGGACCGAAGTAAATATACAATTAAGGGTTGCGCTATTTTGTACTAAAAGGAGTCTGAAATCAAAGTCAAAGTTTTAAATTATTGGCCCTTGTAAACTGAACTATCGCTGACGCAAAAACATTAGCGAAAGCCATTTGTACGGATTTGTCACGAACCGGGAGACAACTGATCCGAGAAATGCGTCGTGGGCATTGAGCTCTATACGATGGCTGTTCTACAAACCTGGTATCAGAAGGACGGTACATTCGCTAGACTGTCATTATGCGAGCGGTAAAAGTATAACTAAAAAAGCATGTTCTTTCATTGCTTTCACACAAACTAAATCTAGTAAGTAAACCGATATTAACAGCCAAGTACCAAACACTCCATCGTAATCTCATCC
This sequence comes from Trachelipus rathkii, assembly GCA_015478945.1. Taxonomy (NCBI): domain Eukaryota; kingdom Metazoa; phylum Arthropoda; class Malacostraca; order Isopoda; family Trachelipodidae; genus Trachelipus; species Trachelipus rathkii. Next base: position 7,386 of record JABUQX010093976.1, read on the forward strand.
TTGAGTGTGAACTACACCAAACGGACAAAAGTTCGTCTATTTCGCAGAGTCTGGTCTTGAGATATTATACAATATATTGCAATCCTCTCAAGACGTATTCAAAAGAACGATCCAAGTGTCTGACACCCACGAGCATAAATGCTTAACATGATCCTTTTCACAACTACTCTGATGCACTACGCGAGCAACAACGAAACGAGCATCACGAGAATGTTTAGGCATTATTGTACAAAGATGAAAAGAACAAATAACATCCTTTCCGTGTGAACTAGCGTAAGAGGCTCATCACAATATCTAACGAGTAAAAACAGCGCTCACTCTCAGATTGCAATATACAAGCTGTTCCTCGGCTGTCATAGCCTTCCAGTACAAATATTCGCATGGTGGCATGACCTTACGAATCGCGCGAAGTAGTCACGGCTGATTTTAGAAGACACAATTGTATATGATCTCTCTATATATCCAATGGACCTGGAACTAATCGTACACAATCCTCGTCATAGTACACGGTTATATGTAATGAGAAATTTTGCTCAAATTACTATGGTTAGAGAAGCGAGCATCGCAATATAGGAAAAAACAAATAGAATACATCCGTAGAGAGATGAAGGTAATTTCTAGCAATAAAAGTGTTTAGTAAAAATAGTTTCTAATCGAAGGAACAACAACTATGGAGACTTCACCCTGAGATACAATTCCGCACGGACGTGAATATAGTCTAGATCCGAAAGACTCGGTCAGCACGCAAGCATACACATCGCTTCGTCCCAACAACAAACAGGACTGAGTATACGTAGCGTAAAGATCCTTAATATATTCGTATCCGTGTATTTGTATTTCCATATATGATGTCACACCTTGTATTTCTATGATAATTTACGGTTTCTCTTATGGCCTGAATAATATACCCTGCTTATGCAATTGAATATCTACACACATCGCTTCCACATTCTACCATAACAATCGATGAGTTTAAAGGCAAATACAAGCTACATGTATTAATATGGTTTTTTAACCTACTCAAACTAAAATAGCATGTAGAATAATAAGGCGCAGGAGCTTTGGTCTAACTAAAATATTGAAGGACAAAGAACATGTCCGTGACGCTAGGTCGAAGTACTAACATAAACTCTGTGTCCTCGCCAAGTCTAGAGATACAGAGTGAAATATCCGTTTCTTTGTCATCGCCACGAGATATGAGGCGCTTCGAGGTGAGAATCTTTCCTCCTCTCTATGACCCACATTGCACCAAACAGCTGACCTATTTGTAAAGCGTCGCAATCTCATCAGTAACTAATCCTCTCTTGTCGCACACGGCATAAAGACTTGCCTAGAAGTACTCTATGGAGAAGACGCAGGTTAGAACGATGGCTACCTTATGATAAGTTTTCTATTGACCAAAAAAAATTTTTTTTTCTCTGTTTTTTTTGATCAATAATATGGAATATTTCAGATTCAAACAGTACTCTTTTCCGATTTAGAAATACCTTGCTTGTGAAAGCACTCCATAGGAAAGTACTTCCACTTGTTTAATGAAATGAATTTTGCAACTGCTCTATCTTGTGAATTTCATAATAATAAGAATACTATACGTCATTTGATATCTACCATTTTTTCTCTGGTTTTGTTAATTACCACAATTATATTTTTCTTTAACCACTCTTTAATTCTTAGTTTCTCTTTCAAAATATAAAAACACTAATCACAATTTGAGTCAGAAAAATGTTTCTAAGCTTTCGTCTTATTCTCCTATAATATAACTCAGTATATATATTATACTTATGATAGTATTTTATTTAATCTGAAGTTAATAGATAATTATTAACTACCTTAATATATATACATAAATAGTATATGATATATTATTCGTATAACTTATTATTCTTTAAAATTATTTATCTACCTAAACCTTTGGGCCTCCTGAGCAGTATATTAGGCGAGTTAGGCTATAGATTTAGTTTTAGATCGGGAGGGGTTCACACATAGTTGATGAAGTGATTATATAATATAATTTACTATCAAATTATAATATTTATATATCTTATTGACTAAATATATAAAAACCTAAGTAACTTAGATATATTAATAAAAATGCGATAATATCGTATTATTAGAATTGATACAATTACTTTTATATATATTTCCTAAGATTTGAGTCTATATATTATGACTTATATTATTTCCATTATGTAGATATAACAGTAAAAAACTATTATACCAATATTAGATATGATATCTATATATGTAAGAATTATTGTTACCAGCTATGTCTAATTTATATAGTATAGTCTAATATATAATATATATATTATATTATATATAAAACTAATGAAAAGTATATTTTACAAGAGAAATTGGATATCTCGATGTCTAGAGTAACTACCATATCTAAAATATACTTTGTGAGATAATAATAGGTAAAATATCAGTTAATTTATAACTATAAGGTGCTTAATATAATATATATATTTTATTTCTGTTTTGTAGTTTTTTATATTTGTTAAAATATCTATATGTTATATCACTTATTATTTCATTATATTTTATTATTCATATATATAGTATATATTAAAAAGTTGAACAAATCAATAAGATAACAATAATATGTTAAAGTATGCAGATTATCAGACCCGCAAAATGGTCTAATCGGACATACTGAGAGTTCCCCAGCGAGTAATACTGTTCTGAGAAGTTAGCTGAATAATAACTAAAGAGCTGAATGACTTCACGACAATGTGAAAACTAAAAACAGATTGAAACTGTAAAAGAAAATGTTATGTTTATATAAACGTTAGTAAATTAGCAATTACTTCCTTCATATCTTACGATGATGTATATTTTTTTCAGTTTTTTTTTACTAATAAACCGTAAAACGTCCGTCGGCAAAAAAATCTAAGGTCAGTTTTTTTTATTTCGCGCAAGATTTGGAGCATGGGTCGAAATGCCCCCAAACACTCCTGGCACTGCAAACACACCCCTGCTACGCCCATAAAGTTAAAATTATATATCAACTATATATATTAAGTAAATCTATTATAGTAATAATCATATATATATATAAATATATATATATATAATATTATATATATATAAATAAAATATATATGATATATATTAAGCTCTATAAAATGTTAAGCATCCCCCCTCTAGGCTTGGAAGCCCAGTCTACGCCCCATGAGAAAAATAAGAAAAAATATTGAAGAAAGGTTGGCGAGGCGCTTCTGTGATGACCTGCTCATCCTTGTAAGAAGATAAGCCGCCCCAATAAGTGACTGTGAAGGAAGCAAAAATTTAAAAGAAGAAGTGCAATTAACAACGCGCCGACAATCTGAAAGTGATGATGGGATTATTCAAAGCAAATGGCTTTGTTGAATATGTTTCCACCATTTACTTGCAGCAGTTGTGCAACTCAATATTGTTCTGAAGGAGGCGTACATCCTCATCAAAGGGTTTTCCATCAAGCTAGGAACCTAATCTTCCCTCAGCGTTCTTCCAGGACGCAATCCGTTGCACGATGCGCCCTGTATACTCGGGTCATGTATCCGTCATAATACGATTCTACGTAGTCTTTTGGAATATCCGCAAGGAACCTAAGACTGCCGAATCGATAATCAGGGATTTTCCATGGGTGTATAAAGAGAACCTCTAACTTCACGTCAAATGTACGCACACGATTCTGTACCTGGACTTGCCGTGGTGGTTGTGCAAACAGATCCTGTAACGGCAAATCGTCTGTAGATCTTATAAATTGTTACGTGCGACGGGTGACGGCGATCAGGATAGCGTTGCTCATAGAGACTTGCGGCTACCCGTGAATTCCATCTATTTTGCAATGTACAATTCGCCTATGGCTTATTTTCTCGTTGTTGAGTACACATCGGCGAGGCATGTTCATTCCACTATACCAACGTCCACAATATCATTAGTTTCACGATTTGTTGTAACACCCACATTTGCTTCATGCAATATCCAAAGGTTACTTGTCGTTTGTAAGTTCTTGATTTCACTAACACGGTATTTGACGTTAATATAGAAGTATGTGTGTGTCGTGTTGCACACAGTATCGATTCAATATTTGAAAAACACGATTGTTAGGTGATTGCAATTGTTAAGATAGGTTATAAGTAACAGCTCGTAGGTAAAAGTGTGCTGTGCAGTAATTAAAAATAATATAAAAGAAATTTAAAGTATCGCTTACCGGCCTACCACTTCTTCAAATCTCAAATAAGTAAAAATATATCTACTCCATTAATAAAAAAAACATATTTTAATCCTAGCGTCACATTATTCAACTATACTAGCGTACATGACGTAATAAAATTGAACTAGTAAACTAGTCCTCATTTATCGTTATACACTCATATATATAACTTAAAGACATAGTTATTTTAGAAATATATTATTGATACACAATACTCTAATACTTCACTAAATGAGCGATATGACAATCTGTTAACGTATCCGCTTATGATATTAATGATAATCATGAGACAACCTATATATAAACATATGATCATATATATATAGGGTAAAAATTAAGTAGTAAACTAGTATATATATAGATATATATATAACGTTATTTACTATCTATTATCTTATCCTTTGATAATGATAAATATAATACATATATTTCTATCATATTTATTCTAAACCTATATACGATTCTTATGTGAAGATTAGTTATAAAGTTTCCTCAGATTTTTTGAAAAAGATTTCAAATATAAAATAATGGAGCTATTTCACCTTTAAGTATTTTTGTAAATATTATTGAGTCTACTATGAAGACAATAACTTATATATACTATATAATATTATCTGACCGTTCGTTGAAGTCGGACCACTGGAAAACAGCTGGGAAAGAGAAAATGGAAGAACCGAGAAAAGAGATGACAGAGCTATTCTGAAGGGCTCAAAATAGTTAGCCGGCTGATTAGAAGAAAGATTGAATGAAGGAATTTAAAAATTTTAATCAATTTTCAGTAAATACACTTTCAACTGGTAAATATTTCAAATTATTTGAAACATTTCGAAATTAAAAAATCAAAATTATTATTCCAGATTAAAAACAAAATTAAAATTTTATAAAACATTTCAAGAAGAGGACAGAACAAAATGTTTTATATTTATGTCTTCCCGTTAATATAATAGATGATGGAGTTTAAACAAAATAAATTAAAAAAAAAAAAAAAATTTTTAAAAAAATTAATAAAGTTTTTATAATATTTTGTTTTTGATAATCAATTGAAAAATTAATATGGCTGGATATATATATATTTGGATATAGGATAGAATTAGTGAAAAGTCTTGAAATGATTTGTGTTCAAAGAAGATTGGATTTCGTCGCGTCAGAACGTATTATGAAGATCTTCGCATTTTTATAGGGCGACAAGGCTAGCAACCCGATCCTTTCCTTCTGCTTATATTTCTTTGGACCAAGCGTTTGGACTCTATGCGACCAGAAGCAAATCATTGGAAGACTCTGGCAGAAACGAATTTTTGAGGCCTAATGGAAGAGATGCTATTCTAACGAAAACACTACCTGAGAGTGTTTAACTCGAGTACTGGCGTCGGAAACCATTTGCGCCGAGAAATGTTTTCTAGAGGTTCTATCAGGTAAGAGTTTCGGGCCCAGAAGAGAGACGCTGGTTCAACTGGACAGGGTGAGAAGCCCTTGTTGAGTTGTTATAGATTGTTATAGAATATATATAGTATATATATAATTATATATATATATTATATATATAATATATATAGTATATATATATATATATAATATATATATATATATATTCGTAATAATTCATAGGGCGACTCCCTGCACATCGTGCTACTCGTGCACAGCTACGAGTTAAACTTATAGAAACTATCTATTTTTTACAAAAATTGTTATAATGTAAATAAATAAAATATCTTATTTTTTTTACATTAATTACATAATAATATAAATAGATTAGACTATGCAAAATTAAAACGAAAAATACAAGTATAACCCCTATTAAATACGCTTTTAACACCATTAAAAAATGGAGGCATCTCGTGCTCAAGAGAGGAAGAGCGGGAACGTCGACGGTTTCCGAATCTGAATTGTAGTAGCAAAATTTGTTTATAAATAGTGTTTATAATAAAAATGTTTAAATACTATATCATTATAAATATATACTTTTATAAACAATAATATTAATAAAATATTAATTATTTAAAAAAATTCAAAATACTAACAATAATTGGAAGTTAAGATTATTATAGTCTATTCTAATTAATTATAAAATATTAAAATATTAATCGGAAATTACAACCAAAAAAAACGTTTTAATACATAGAAAACTTTTTAGCAGGAATATCTCAAAAGTATATATTATATATATATATATATATATATATAATATAGTATATATAATATATAATTATATATATATATTATATTATATATATATATATAGTTATATATTAATATATTATATAATAGAGAGAGAGAGAGAGAGAGAGAAGAGAGAGAGAGAGTAGCACGCAGTAGTAAAAAAGTTACTGGAGTCGCACACTATATATATATATATATATATGGAACCCACCTTTAAATCTTTGAGATTGTTAATCAGATATTTATCAGCTTCAGCGACAGTGCGAATAACCTCATACTTCGTTAAACGTCCATTAGGTTCGGCATCCAATCGATGGTATCGATACCATCCCACACAATTCGAATTCTTTGAGATTTTTCATACTTCAATAGAGCCTGGACAGCTTCAATGGATACCCCTAAATATTTAGATCTCCGTAATATACAAAATCGATAATAATAATAATAATAATAATAATAATAATAATAATAATAATAATAATAATAATTAATACCAATACAAATTATAACAAAGCAAAATATTAAAGAAAATATAATACCAATGTTAGATATACAGATTTTTTAATCACAAAAATAATATAATAATATATAAATAATAATAATAATAATAATAATAATAATAATAATAATAATAATAATAATAATAATAATAATAATAATAATAATAATAATAATAATAATAATAATAATAATAATAATAATAAAAAAGAAGAAGAAAAAGAAGAAGAAGAAGAAGAAGAAGAAGAAGAAGAAGAAGAAGAAGAAGAAGAAGAAGAAGAAGAAGAAGAAAAAGAATAATAAAAATAATAATAAAAAAAATAAATAAAAATAATAATAAAATAATAATAAATATAAAAAAATAATAATAATAAAATAATAAAATAATATAATAATAATAATAAAAATAATAATTAATTACTAATAACAAAATTAATAGGAAGAACAAGAAATAATAAAATAATAATAAATAATAATAAGAAAGAAGAAGAAAAAAATAATAATAAAAATAATAATAAAAATAATAATAAAAATAATAATAAAAATAATAATAAAAATAACTAAAAATAACAACAATAATAATAATAATAATAATAATAATAATAATAATAATAATAATAATAATAATAATAATAATAATAATAATAATAATAATAATAATAATAAAATAATTAATGATAATGATAGACGATGATAATATTATGTAATATAATAATAAAATAATAATAATAATAATAATAATAATAATAATAATAATAATTAATAATAATAAAAATAATTTGATGACGATGATGATAATATTAATGAAAATTTTCAGAATGCTTTTTCTTCTTAGTTAAACGCTTTTTAATACTGTCCCTGTAATAGAGTCCCGAAAAATTTTTTGTACTGATTTATGTAACAAACAGAATCGAGTGAAGTACATATAGGAGAGTTAGAAAAAGTTGGGTAGACATCACCATATTCTGGACCGGGTGTTTTAGAAGCCATTTTCCAAAATGGCCGACCCCGATTTCATTTTGTATATATTTCTGCTCCTGTGACAGTCATACTCATCATTTAGGTGTCTAAATATATGTTTTCAAGGGCAAGGAATGGATTAAGATGGTTTGTGAAGTTGCCTAACTACTATTTATTAAAGAAAATCAGTACTAAAGTGTTACAGAACTCCACTATTACAGGGCGTAATGCGCAAATTAAGAACTGGCCTAGTTTACTTCAATATTTATGCAATATTTATTTTTATTTATGCAATATTTATTTTTACAAACTGTAATGTTCATTTCATAAAGATAATTTTTTTTTCAGGTAAACGAACATCGATGAAAATGGATGATGATCAAAGGATGGAACTGAGAGTGGCAACTGTTCGACAAGAAAAACCAAATGTTTTATTTGAACTGCAGAAGTTCATTATATGTCAGGCTGTAGACAGTAACAAGACAGTCACCACAGTTAATGGAAGAAAAAGAGTACAAGAAGCAGCCATCATAAGAGATGACATAGTTGAAAAAAGGCTGAAAAGTGTGGCATCTGATGTTGTGTTTGTGTATCACGTGACAAACCAGTGCTCTAAAACGTATACTTTAAAAAAAATCTTTTGAAAAAATAACAGAAGAAAAAGCTAATATTGAATTATCAGAAAGTGAACATGACAATGCCAATGCAAAATGTCTAGGAAAACAAGATCATCTGTTGTACCACGACAGCCTCCTTCATCAATTGTGCGCCCAACACATAGTCGATGTATTGTCTGTAGGCATCAAAGTCATAATGGTGTTAGGGACAAGTTTCGCATAAGTGAATCTGAACGAGCAAAACATTTTTAACTGCAACAATCTATTTTCAAGATGACGTTTATACTCGTGTGGCAGATCTGGAATCAGATACTCAAGTCAACTGTTCGGTGCAGATTTAATGTACCACAAAGTTTGCTTGGAAGCCTATTTAAGAAAATATAAATATGCTATTAAAAATGTTAAAGAACAGAATACCATTTCACTAAAAGATGTGGCATTTGAAAAGGGAATGAAAATTATAGTTCTTAAGCTTAAAGAAGGATATGGCTTCACTAGCGGAAATCCGTGAATTGTTAAATGAATTGGCTAGTGGAAACGTAATTAGAGACAACGAAGTTAAACTAAGACTGCAAAGACACTGCGAGGAAGGATGAAATAAGCTTCAGTTCGTCAGATAGTAAAAAATAATTCATTGATGGTTTTCTCTTCAAAACTAGTGATTGATGAAATAGTGAAACGTATGCGGAAAGTATATAACATCAAAGCAGCTGCAAAAGAAATCAGAGAGGCTTTACAGAAAGCAGACTTTGGACTTGCTAATAAATTCTGTGATTTCGATGAACTAAAGACGTCATGGATGGCTACTGAGATGCCTGATGAAGTGTAAACATTTTTGTCTGCAGTTTTAAACATTAACAAGGGTTTGGTGTTATCAAATACTACGAATAAAACTATGAATGAAGAAGATTCCGATCCAGATCAATTCGAAATGGACACACAAGACGATGATGACGAATGTGATGTTGTATATGGTCCAACCAGTCATGATATGAAAATGGCTGTATCGGCTAAAGTAGTATACCAAATATTGTATTACTTAATTCATCGCTGCATGAAACAAACGCCTCTTGATCTTATGGTTGGTCATACCATTTATGATAAGTGTATAAAAGTCGAGAGTTAATTACTTGTATAAATAGAGCATTAGTTTATGTGAGCTACAATGAAATGTTGCGTAAAAGACAGCAATTAGCAGCCTTATGCTATACAAGCAAGTGAAAATTGTAACACACCTTTGCCAAGCCATTTTGATACTGACAATTTTACTATCGCAGCCATTGACAATTTTGATCATAGAGATGCTTTAAGTATATCTGATACTCATGATGCACATGACACATTCAGTGTTTTATTTCAAGCATGTCCTGATCACACCAAATTGCCTGTCAAACCAAAGGTATCTGAGACTAATTTAATCCAACGAAGAAACTATTTACAAAAGGATTTACCATGTCAAAGGGCCCTACTTTATAAGAGTCCAGTCAGCAAACCATGGTTTCCCGAAAGTTTCAAAGTTAAGGAAGGCCTGCTTCATAGTGAGATCGCTAAAAAGAAACATGATTAAACGGAGTTTCCCCAAAGCCAGTTACAGAACATGCAACAGTATTTTTAGCATTGAAAAATTTTCAGAATATTTGCTCACAGCTGAAACAACAAGATTTATCAGTATTCTCAGACGAGGGTGTATTCCATACCATTGCTGATATTATGATAAGCAGTCCATCTGAATTTCCTGACATAATTCCTATGATCGGAAACTTCCATTGTGCATAGGTTGTCATGCACAATATTGGAAAGTTTCTACATGGAAGTGGTGCAAAGGAAGCACTAATTGAGTGAAAGGTGTTTGGTGTAAAAACAGCCGAATTAGTAATAAATGGAACGCACTATGTCAGATCTTTTAAGGGCTTACTGATTCTTGAAGAAGCTATAATGAAGATGAAATGGTCAGCGTTTTGGAAATGTAACAAGGAAAAATAAGAGATTCTCCTTCAACATGCTCAGAAATTAAAAATCATTATTTCAAATAAGAATGTGAATACAAGCCGCGATGAGTTTAATGAACTTTTACAATCAGTAGAAAATTTGTACACAGACTTTCAGATATTTAGTAGTGATTGTGCTATGAAGTCCGAAATGTGTAGGTACTGGGATACATTCCTGTACCTTGTAAACTTGTTGAAGTTTCTTATAGCAGCTGACAGAAATGGTGATTGGGATAGCCACCTTCAAGCTATTCAGAAACTTCTACCTGTATTCCGTCAATTTGACAGTATAAACTATTTACGATATGCATCATGGTACCTGGAAAAAATGAGATGGTTAGAGGAAGAGTATCCTGAAGTGTATCAGAAATTTAAAGCAGGTCATTTTGTAGTTAGACAAAGCAAACGACCATTTAGTGCAGTTTCACCAGACATGAAATTAGATCAAACTATCCAAAAATCTCAAAAGAGCTCTAAGGGGATAATAGGACAAACAAGGCAACAAATGTACGTGACGGAATGGGAGTTGGTGTATCACGAAGTGCTAGGAATAAGTAACTGTTTCCGAGAAATACTTGGTGCTGATGGTACTGGTTACAGTGAGGTAACTCTTCATCATGAATTGTCAGGAAACTTGAGTACCAACATGTTCAGATTCGTTAATGTACTCTGTGAATTTATGAACACGAGAGGCAATCCATATGAAACATTCAGCCAAACACAGCTACATAATTTTATCAAAAACAAATGTGTACTTAGGGAAGATGCTCTCCGTCTGTTGAAAGTGAAAGAGCATGGACAAAACGGATATGAACAATTTAGAAATGACCATTTTGTAAAGAAAACTTCAAAATTTTCTGACATTATCACAAAGGTAAAACTACCAACAATGGAGAGGAAAACAATAGCTCCAACTGTGAAATCAAAGACAACACTAGCTTCCCAAAAAAGTTGTATTGCTGCAGCTGATAGAAATATTCACATAGCTAAAGCAAGAGGAGAAACTATGAAAGATATTTTGCAATATGATCTGTTACCACCTAGTATGTGTTAGATAGCAGTGGCTACAGAAGTAAACCTGTAAAGCATGTGCTATTGACTGAACTCGAGAAGAAACTCGATCAGACGCAATACTGTTTTCAACAGCGTGATGTCATGGATACTGCAGTCATAGTTGATTTTATGTCACAAATTCGACAGCTCAGAACTAAGGATATGCAAACTTTTAAAAATATTTTTAATCAACTATGGACTAATACAAGTAACTACAAAAGAGTTACACGAGTAGACTATGTGTTTGACAGCTACATTGAGCAGTCACTTAAAGAGGGTGAAAGAGAAAGACGGAGAAATGCTGATTCAATCGAACTGATAAAAATCAAACAGGAGACTCCTATTCCTATACAGATGGACAGATTCTGGTCTTCAGGTAAAAACAAAGAGATGCTCCAATTGGCTGCTGCTACTAGTTTCATTGAAAAGGCAAAAATGACTAACTTCACTACAGTCCTAAGTGGAACCGTCACAGGAGACAATGACAGCAGGGATGCATTAATAGTAATGAACAAAGAAGTTCAAACTTGCTCGGACCTTCGAACCTTTGTTGAAGAAGCAGATAGCAGAATTATAATCCATGTGTTCCATGCTGTCCAGTCGGGCATAACATGCCTTATAGTGCTATCAAATGACACTGATGTCGTTGTTCTCATCCTTCGATATATATTTGAACTATTCAGTAACGGATTGCAAGAATTGTGGATCAAAGTGGGAGTGGGTGATAAAATGCGCTATGTGCCTCTTCACACACTTGAGAGTCAACTGGGGGTTGCATTTTGCAAAACTTTAATTAAGGCCCACATACTTACAGGTTGTGATGTCACAAGTAAGATTGGAACAAAACCATCTGCACTAAAAGCATCGCCAGAAACTTTACTACTTCGATTTGCAGAAGATAATACTCTGTTTGAAGAAACACTTGACAAAGCAGAGGAATACCTTGTTAAGGTTTTACATCCATCATCAAAGTGTAAGACATATGATGAACTTCGTTATTCATTACACAAGCAGAAACACATATCAGAGCTACCACCCACATCTTTTTACATAAGAAATGGACATATCCCAAGATGCGTTTTGGTTTTACGTGAATGCTTAAATCTATCACAAAGCTTTTTTCCTGATACAAGCCTGCAGC
>JABUQX010093976.1:27500-30000 GCA_015478945.1 Trachelipus rathkii
AGTTCATTTTTTAATTTATGGCTCATGTAATCGTAAAAGGGAAACTTAAGATATAAAATCTTTTTCTCTACTGTTGGGGTAGAGTTTTTAGGTTCGTTAATGGTGAGAAGAAATTTCTTAATATAACATTGCATTAAACAAACTGGGTATAGGTTATTGTTGAAAAATTTTATTAGGAAGTTAAGTTCTTGATGTATTGTTGCGAAGTCTGAAGAAAGGTAATAGGCTCTGGTGAATTAAAGTTTTAATGCTATTAATTTTATAAATAAATGGTATGTGGCTAAATTTTTTTAGCCCTAATCCTGTAAATGTGTTTTTTCGATATATTGTTGCACTAAATCCTGCAGAAGATTTTGTAATAAATAAATCTAAGAATGGTAAAGAATTGTTTAATTACTCCTCTTTCGTAAATTTTATATGTGAAAGTTGGTTATTTAGGAAATTTAAAAAAACAGGGACATTGTGTTTATTGTTAAACAAGAGAAAGGTGTCATCCATATATTGTCTGTTGAATAATAAAACCATAGCTAAAGCATTTGCTATCTCAATATTTGAAAAAAGTTTCAAAAAAAATATTAAAAAAAAAAAATTGCAACATTTTGGTAAAAGAAAATTGGACCAGAAAATTCAAAAATTATGGTAAAAAAAAGGCGTACTAAACTTAATTTTTATACATTAAAATAATAATAATAATAATAATAAATAATAATAATAATAATATACATAAATATAAAATAATAATAAATTAATAATAATAATAATAATAATAATAATAATAATAATAATAATAATAATAATAATATAATAATAATAATAATAATAATAATAATAATAATAATAATATAATAATAATTTGGGCGGTCTTGAAGTGCATGGATGGAAGCTGGATGCAATATTCGGTTGGGTAATTTTAATTCCTCTAAAAAAATTTATAATGAATAATGGTAATATACCAAAAAGAGATTGGATGGCATAAAATTATTTAAAGTTTATAAATTTATAATTTACTGGGGAAGTGCGATAGCAGAATATTTATTGGTTATAAAAAATGATGCTTGTGAGATATCTTAAAAGGTGATTGACCTGAACTAAACAATTACAAAAAAAAATAAATGTAACAATTTTGCTTCCTCTTTCAACTTATCTTAAATATAAATATATAAAACTAGCCAATGGAGTAACAAATTCAGTGAAAAAAATCAAACTAATTGATAAAAATGACTGAATTATAAAAATGAGGCTTGTATATCTTAATATGTGATTAACTTGAATTAAAAAAAAAGGTTTGCAGCAATCCAATCATGGTTATAAAAAAAATTCATGAATCTTTCATCTGGTTATAATTTATGGTAATTCAGTAAATATATATATTCAAGGTTCTGCCCTATATAAAAAAATTGGCTGAATTACAAATATAAAATGGAAAACGATGAAAGACTGGTTCAATTCTGAATGATTGCAAATTTAGTTACACTGGATAATTATTCAAGCATAGAAAAAATGAGCATAAATCCAACCTATCTATAAAGTAAGCCTATATGGCCTAGCTTAAGGATTGGTTTTTTATAATTAACTTAAAAATAACTAATTTTTTTACAGAGTTTATTGTTTTTAATACATTTCAGGCAAACAAGAAGGATTTATAACTAAGAAAACAACCAAATCTCACCTTGAGTTGTATAAGTTTTCCTTCTTCAGACGTGGCATTTATTCCTAAATGCTCAGGATTGAATGGGCATGATGTAAAAATGGAATCTGCTGTAGATTTTGCTTAGCTGCTATTCATGGTATTTTTTTGTAGCTCTATAATAATAATTACAGTATCTATTGTCTTTTTCATCTGCACTAAAGTCGTTTTGGGAGTTTCAGCCCTAGGGCCCTTCGCTTGCTGTTGTAGGTCTAGCCTAATATATAAAAAAAGAGGAACAAGGCCTTCGCCTCGTGGAATAAATTAGTCCAAAGTAAATGAAGCTGCTTCCATTTTTTAGAAATATTTTTTGTTGGAGATTAAATTATTTCATTCTTTTTATATTATATTTGTAGCTTTGAACCAAGAGTGAGATATGGAAATTTTACTCATATATAAACTACTTCTTAAATTTTAAATATTAAAATTTGAAATAAATTATAAATTAATTAATTAATAATTTGGTTAGAGTTTAATAAATGCATTACCAAAATCTAAATTTATGCTCATTTTTACTGTTGCTTTTACCAGGTATATTTTATGAAGTTTCAAGAATATTAGTTTTACTTCTTGGCATCAAAATCTTGAAAAGTATTTAAAATTAACTAAAAATTTTATAAGAAAACTTTGTTTTGTACAGAAGATGAAGAGGTCTGTTTCCTTGACCTTCTACAGGGTGTTAAAGGTTAGTAGTAAAGCGGTGCTTAAAGTTGATCTCTTGGCAAGGGAATTAGTTTGGAAATATAATTTACGATTGAAGATACTTATTTTCTCTTCAATAGTAAATTATATTTAAAAACTAATTCCCTAGCC
>JABUQX010093976.1:37500-46823 GCA_015478945.1 Trachelipus rathkii
TATAATGTACAACGACAGACCTAACATACCTTATGCACGAATAAGCAGTCAACATTACAAAGTTCCATACTTTAAAGCAGGAAAGCAACTAACGATGCATACAGAACGTAACCTACTCCCACTTTTTCCAACATATCACTATTATTTTACATTAACAAAGTAACATTTAACAAAAACTTATCATAACCTAACCTAATTAACATACTGACCAACGAAAATACGCTAACGCAACAAAGATTTCACATCAATAAAGCTAAACATATCATAGCCTGAACTAAGAATATAATGTACAACAACAAAACCTAACATACCTTATGATCGAATAAACATCTAACATTAACAAAGGTAAAAACTTAACAACTGTAAAGTACCTAACATTGCATACAATACGTAACTTATTCACACTTTTTTCAAACATATCATTATTATTTTTGCACGAACATAGTAACATATAATAAAAATTCATCATCATCATACATAAGTATCATCATACTGACCAACGAAAATACGCTAACGCAACAAGATTTCACATCAATAAAGCTAACATATTTTAACCCCAGAACTAAGAATATATATACAACGAAAATACCTAACATAACCTTATGCATGAATAAATCGCTAACATTAACAAAGTTCCCTACTTAACAACAGTAAAGTAACTACCGTTGCATACAAAAAACGTAACCTATTCACACGTTTTCAAACATATCTCTAACATATCGATGTTATTTAATTTTAAATTAACACGGTAATATTTATCATCACTGTACCTAATTATCATAACTGATCAACCGGAATATATGCCAACGTACAAAGTCTTTTGCCTTAACAATAGCTAATATTCATCATAGTCTGAACCAAAGAATTATAACATTACAACGAAAAACCTAACACAGCTTAAGCAAGGAATAAACTGCTAACATTAACAAAGTTTCATACTTTAAAAGCAGTAAAGTAAACTAACAACGCATCAGAACGAACATGTACGAAGCTGATGCGGTAAATATTCGTTTAACAAATCAGTATAGCGATGTGTGTGCTTTATTTATTTTTATTTTTATTTTCTTAAAACTTTTTGTTTTTAAAAACTTTTATTCTTTTTAATTTTTTTATTTAAAACTTTTTGTTTTTAAAAAACTTTTATTTATTTTTAATTTCATTTCTTTAAAACTTTTTTGTTTTTTACTAAAATTTTACACTCTTCATTGTTTATAACGTAAAAATATGTGTTTTACATACCCTTAAAACGGTAAATCAGTGAATCAGTAAATCAAGCCACCCCTTCCGCCCACCTACCCATCCCAATCCTGATATGTCGAGGTATTGATCTATTGATCTATTGATCTGTTGGCTCCAGTCATATTTCGAGTATCTTGGATAAAACGAGCATAAAATGTTTTTCCTATTACAACCCCGAATATATGTTTCGATATAACAAAGTTTTTCACATCAATAAAGCTAACAATATCATACCCTGACCTAAGAATTAATGTATAACATCAAAATCTAAACATACCTTAGACACGAATAAACAGTCGACATTGATATAACAAAGTTTTCACATCAATAAAGCTAACATAACATAACCTTATGTAAGAATATAATGTATAACATCAAATCTAACATTACATTGACAACGAAATAAAACAGTCGACATTAACAAGAGTACCATACTTAACATAGCGAAAGTAAATTACATTGCATACAGTGAGATCCATATTACACGTTCCACACTTATCTCTAGGCATATTCATTGTTTATTTTACAGTAACATAGTAACATTTAAAAATAATTTATCATAACCTACCTTATTTATCATACTGACAACGAATATATTGCTAACGTAACAAAATTTTCACATCAATAAAGCTAACATATACCTGAACTAAGAATATAATGTACACCCCCGCAAACCTAACACGGCTTAAATACGAATAAACAGTTAACATTACACAAAGTTTTCATACTTAACAACAGTTAAATTACTAACAGTGATACGGAACGTACACATCCACACTTTTTTTTTCAAAACATATCTCTAACATATCAGTTATTTTTACATTAAATAGTAACATTTAACAATAATTTACCATAACCTAACCTAATTATCATACTGTCGTCAACGATTATATGATTGTGTAATAAAGTTTTCACAAATCATAAAGCTAACATATCATAAACCTGAACTAAGAATAAACGACAATGACAAAAACCTAACAATACCTTACGCTCGAATAAACTGCTAACAATAACAAAGTTCCATACTCAACAACAGTAAAGTAACTAACAATGCATACAGAGCGAACAGGTACGAAGCTGATGTGGTGTTCCTGTTTCACTAGAGTTATCAGATACAAGTTGAGAAATTTTTCAAACTCCTCCTACTTTTCGAAACATTACGCAAAACCTATGATTCTGTTGGGTTCGTGTTCGAAACATTAAGCTATACAGTTGATTTTTGTTTGTCACAGGGTCAACATAACAAATTTATTAAAAATACGTTTTTGTTTTTGCTAGTGTCGTTTATGTTTTATAACATTAGCATTTAGTAATTTTTTTTAAGAAACCTACAAAAATTTATTCAATGACATAACCCTATATATCATGCTAATCCATGGAATAAAATGCTAATCTTATTACCAGGGTTGTCAAACTAGTTCTATTACAACTGATCAACGAGATACGCTAACTTTTTCTGCTTAATAAGCTATACATAGCATCATCTGAACACTGGGGCATATAATGTACAACGACAAACTTAACACAACTTACGCATGAATAAACTGTTAACATGAACAAAGTTCCCCACTTACCAATAGTGAAGTAACTAACATATCACTACAAAAACGTAACCATGCCTTACTTTGTGAGCATATCTGTAACATAGCAATGTTTTAATTTTAGATTACATGGTAATTATTTAAGAAAAACTATTCATAACCTTTCTAAATTATTCATTACTGATCAAAAGATATAGGCTAACGAACAAAGTTTTCCACATTCAATAAAGGCTTACTAGCATCATCTGAACTAAGAATATAATCCACAACGAAAAAACCTAACACACCTTAAACATGAATAAACTGTTAACGTTAACAAAGTTTAACAGTTAACAACAGTAAGTATCTACATAACATACAAAAACGTTTAACCTATTTTACACTTTCTCAAATCATATCTCTACATAACAATGTTAATTTTACATTAACATTGTAATATTTAAAAAAAAAATTATCCAAAAGATTGACTAATTATCATTACAGATCAGTGAATATAGCGCCAAACGCTAATAAAGGTTTCACACAATAAAGCTAACATAGCATTGCCAAACTAAGAAAACATAATGTACAACAACAAACCTAACACAATTTGCGCACTGAACAAAATGTTAACATTAACAAAGTTTCAAACACTTAACATCAGAGTAAAAGTACACGAACATTGCATACAAAACGTAATCTTTTCATACTTTTCAAGCATATCTCTAAAATATTAACGTTAATTTTACATTGACACAATAATATTTAACAAAAAATTTATCACAACCTTGTCTAATTTTCATCCAGACAAACGAATATATGCTAAAGTAACAAAGTTTTTTACATTAACATAGTAATATTCAACAAAAATTTATCATAACCTTACCTAACTATCATAATCCCCAACAAATAAATGCAAACATAACAAATAAATGCAAACATAACAAAGTTTTATCCAAATATAACATAAAAATTACAAAGTTTTATCATAACAAAACGTAAGAAAAAGTTATTTGAATAAAATATAGTAAAGTGTAATAGTTTACCGAATTTAAAGCAGTAAATCAGTAAATCAGTAATTCAAACCACTCGTCCCCTCCCCACCCTCCCTACCCACCCGTTCATGACCTTTTGATCTATTGATTCAGGTCATATCGAGTATCATTTCGGATAAACATAGTACAAAAATAAGTTTCTTTATATACTAACCAACGAATATATGCTTTCGAACTTGTTTTCACATTAATAAAGCTAACATAGCATCACCAGAACTAAGAAACTATAATGATACATGAACAAACCTAACACACATTTACACACGAATAAACAACTAACAATAACAAAGTTCCTACTTAACAACATAAAGTACCTAGCGCAGCATACAATAACGTAACCTTTCACACTTTTCATGCATATCTCTACATAATGTTAAATTTTACATTAACACTTTTGATTTACATCGCATTTCGAATATCATTTCGCGATAAACATAGTCCAAAAATAAGTTTCTTTATATACTAACCAGCGGATATATGCTAACATAATAATGTTTCATATTAATAAAGCTAGCATAGCATTACATATTGAGCTAAGAAAATAATTGTACAACGACCAAACCTCCTAACACAACTACGCTCGAAAATAAACGTTAAACATTTAACAAAGTTCACATCTTAACACCAGTAAGTAGCTAACAATGCGGTTAAAAACGTAACTTACTTCGTACTTTTTCTAAACATATCTCTAACATATTAACGTTAATTTTGCATTGACAAAGAAATATGACAAATATTTATCATAACCATGTCTAATTATCATACAGACCAACGAATAACTGTAAGCATAACAAAGTTTTATCCAAAATCATAACAAAAATAAGTTCTTTGGATAAAATATCATAGTATATTGTAATAGTTTTACTGATTTTAAACAGTAATCAGTACAATCAAACCATCAACTCCCCACCCCACACCCTTCCCATTCATTACCTTTTGATCTATTAATCTATTGATCATGTCACATTTTTGAGTATTATTTCGGATAAACATAACACAAAAATAAGTTCTTTATATACTAACCCTCGAATAAATGCCAACGTAACCACTTTTTACATTAAAAAAGCTAACATAACATAGCCTTAAAACTAAGAATATTAATATACTACGACTACACCGTAACACAACCATATGTACGAATAAACTTACTAAACATTAACAAACTTCCCGCACTTAACGACAGTCAAAGTACTAAACCACGTCGTACAAAACGTAACCTATTCACACTTTTAGCATATCTACTAACATATCAATGTATCAAATTTTTTACATCAAATTCGTAATATTTAACAAAAAATTTAGAATAACCGTACCTAACCAGCTCCTGAACGAATATATTGACTAACGTAACAAATTTTTTACATCAACTTCGTCATATTTAAAAAAATTTCATCATAACATCGTCTAAATATCATAATCCCCAACGAATACTTGCAAACATAACAAAGTTTTAACCAAACATAACATAAAAATAAAAAAAAATTATCCTGACATAACATAAAAATAAGTTCTTTGAATGAAATATCACAGTACAGCGTAATAGTTTACTGATTTTAAAGCGGTAAATCAGTAAAATCAGTAATTCAAACCATCCATCCCTGCAGTTCCCTATCCACCCACCCGCCGATGATCTATTGAACTATTGATTCAAGTCATATATCGAGTATCATTGTGGATAAACATAATATAACGGGTTTTAGGCCTCAGCCCGAAGGGCTGAGGCCTTACCCCTCCTTCGGAGGGGTAATGCCTGCTTACACCCTTTAGGTGTGATCCCCCCTCTCAGGATTCGCACTCTTTCAAGGGGCGCATCCCTTGGGTTTTCTTTCGGTAGGTGATGTGTTGCTTTAGATACTCTCGGTTAATGAAAACTGTTTATTCGTAAGTTAGATACGTTATGTTAAATATTACTATGACAATGTGAAATTAACACTGATTTGTTATAGAAATGATGAGTTTTGCAAGATATTACTGTGTTATCTGACGGTGATGTGTTAGAAACGTGAGCCTAGGATAAGTTTTTGTTGCGTATTGTTAGGTTTGCCCCTAAAATTTTGCTTAAGGTGTCTACCGTTTATTCATAGTTTCAAATGATGTTATACTCGACGCGTGACAACTTTGATTGATGAAGATAGTTTCAATTCATAGTTCAAGATGCTGGTAACTTTGATAGATTGCCGTTCATTTTTAAGGGATTTTGTTAGATAATACGGATTTACCTGTTGCTGATATGCGGGAAAAGTGGAACATATCGAATATTGTATGACCTGTTAGCTACTTTACCTTTGATAAGTAGGAATTTTCAGGATGTTAGAGGATATTCATACGCAAGAGTATGTTAGGTTTGCATTGTACATTATATTCTTTGTCAGTTATGATATGTTAGTTTTATTGATGCTTAAACATTGTTGCGTAGCATATTTTCGTAGGTCAGTATATAAAGAACCTTTTTTTATGTTATGTTTATCCACAATGATACTCGAAATATAACTTTAATCAATAGTTCAATAAGATATCGGCGGGTGGCGTGGATAGGGGACGGCAGGGATGTGGTTTGATTTACTGATTTTTACTGATTTACAGCCTTTAAAATCAGGAAAACTATACGCTCTTACTGTGATATTTCATCTCAAGAACTTATTTTTATGTATGTTTGGATATAAAACTTAGTTATTTTATGTTATGTTTGGTTTAAAACTTGTTATGTTTGCAAGTATTCGTTTGGGATTATGATATTTAGACGATGTTATGATGAAAATTTTGTTAAATATGACGAAGTTGATGTAAAACATTTGTTACGTTTGCAATATATTCGTTGTCAGGATTGATGATTAGGACAGGGTTATGCCTAAAATTTTGTTAATTATTATGATGTTAGTGTAAAATTAACATTGATATGTTAGAGATATCTTTGAAAAAGTGTGAATAAGGTTTACGTTTCTGTAACGACCGACGTGTTAGGGGGGGGCTACTTTCTGTCGTTAAGTTGGAAGTTTGTAAGTTAGTAGTTTATTCCAGGGCTGCGGAGTTCGTAAGAATAAATTTTTTAACGAACTCCGACTCCGGACTCCGACTCCTTAAATTCAAATTTGATTTCGACTCCGACTCCGACCCGACTCCACTTAAACAAAAATTTTCGACCCAGGACTCCGACTCGACTCCAACTTAAACAAAGATTTTCGGACTCCCGACCTCCGACTCCGACTCCAGGCAGACAAATCGGAAATTTCGACTCTGACTCAGCTTAGTGCTTACAGAGTTTACAATAAAACATTCTTTTGTTTCAACTATTTTTTTCGCTTGCTTTTAAGAATAAAAAAATACCACTTTTCCAATGAATCTAATCTCAAATGCTATACGGTAAAATACCGTAAGGACTAGAGGTGTAGCAGAAATCCGCATCCGCATAATTTTTCTTTACCCGCATTTCCGCATGAATTTTTTTGCCGGATAGCGGATAGTATTAATTTATGAAATTATGAGACTACATGCTCCTCAACTTTTCTGTAACGGCAAAATGTTCAGACTCGTGGAATAGTACGTTGGTACATAATGGGAGAATAAATGAGCGGTCTCCCCTCTATTTGCTTCGAACAAACACAAAGGTGAAAGGCTTGGACAGGTGAGGATAATACGATTTTAGGTAATTATATTACTCTTCTTAAACCGTTTGAAGAGGTAACTAAGACTATTATTTCAGAAAATTCTTGTTTGGCAGACGAGATTCCTCTAGATGCAACGATGAAAGCTACTGTGCCAAATGCTGCTATTAAAAGTAAGGAACTTTCAAAAGTGACAGAAACACTCATGCTGAAGGTAGATAATAGATTTCAAAATTTTCTCCAAAACGATTACGCATCTGCAATTGTAGAAACTTTTCTGGATCCTAGATACAAAACAAATTTCTTGAACCACGTGTTTTCACAGAGGGTTAAAATTTATTAGTATGCCTATATTGATGAAATGTGCAAGCCAGAAAATTTCACCAGCCAATAAAAACGAAAAGATTGCAGAAACAGACACACCATCTTTCACTTATCTTGTTAGCGAAACCATTGCAGAATCCGTGAACGTTCTTTTGGCTTCTAGCAGCGATGAAGAGTCTTGTTTAGAGGTGTCAAAAGACACTCTGTCATTGATCGAAGATAATCAAAAGCGAAAACTCTTGGAACGGATAAAAGATCTATTGTGTTTGATGGGCGTGATAATGTAAAAGTTTCCACATTTGCCAGAACTTCGGCAGGGAATACTTAGCCATGCCCTTCAAATAAGTGTAGCTGGCCGGCAGCATCTTTTAGCGATGCAGATTCTCATTTTACGAAGAAAAGAGAAGCAAAATCTCCCCTTTAAAGTGCTCAGAAGCTTTTGTTTTTTAAGCATAATTTGAGAATTAATAATTCAAGTATTATTCTACATATAACCTTTTTTCAAATGGGTTGAGGCTGGGGAAAGGATTTGGTGGGGTGCAAAAGAGTTGAGTCCAATATCTCGCAATCTGGTAACACTGGTATATATATACTATATATATATATATATATATACTATTATATATACGATATTATATATATATATATATATATATAAGTATAATATATATATATACTATATAATATATACTATATTATATATAAATATAATATATATAATATACATATATATATATAAAAAGATACTAATATATATATTATTATATAATATATATATATATACTAGTATATATATATATATAGCTAAGATATACGTATATATTAATGATCACTACTATATATACCCGACTTTATGTGCATACAAATATAAATACGACTATATACCTATATATATATATATATATACTTATGTATATATATATATATACTATATATAATATATTATTATATATATATATATAGTATATATATTATATATAATAATATATGTATATATAAAAATTATATACTATATAATATATATATATACTATACTATAACTATATACTATGAGTATATATACTATTCAGTATAATGATTTATAAAGAATAAATGAACGATAAAGATAATATATATATATAACTGATACCTATATAATATAACAACTCCCAGGAAGGGCTTTTGCCCCTTGTCAGTCATTTGGTCTAAACAAACATCTTCTTTTGGCCCAAAACTCCTAACCCTAGAGCATTTTAGAAAACCATTTCTTTTCGCAATGTTTCCGATTCCAGTCCTCTGGTTAATACTCTCAGGTAGGTTTTCACCCTTTCAGTGAAACTAGCATCTTCTTTCATTAGGCTTCAAAAACTCGTTTCACCCAGAGGTCCCAGAGGATATGCTTCTAGGCGCATATATTCTAACACTGGTCCAACGAGTAATACAAGCAAAGAAAGGACAGTGCTAGCTCTTGAGGCGCCCTATAACCATGCGAAGAAAACTTCACTTGTCCTGACAGCTACGAAACTTCCAACCTTCTTTATATATATATATATATATACATTAATATATATATATCTATATATATATCACTATATATAATCTCT
>JABUQX010093977.1:0-11536 GCA_015478945.1 Trachelipus rathkii
TGGAATAATAATAATAATAATCAATTTCTTATTTAATTACATTAGAATAGATAAATATTAAAATAATAATAATAATAAATAATATATAATATCAAATAATAATAATAATAATAATTTATAATAATATAATAATAATAATAAATAATAATTATATTATATATGATAATATAATAATATAATAATAATAATAATAATAATAATAATAATATAATATACAAATAATACTTTATAATAATAATAATAATACACTGGCCAACAAAGATTTGCGGCAAAACATTTGAAGGTCATCTTTATAGGTAACTTGTTGTCCATCTGATTGCTCCGATATATGACCCGCTCCGTTTCCTAGATTGTGCTCTAGTAATTTGTTGATTTATCCAGGGTTGTCCGTGCAAAATACATTAATCAACAACAATTTATTGTAGGATGTATGTAACGTAATTCACAAAAAAATAACCGAAAAGATATACTAGTCAATATTGTTTAATATGTAGTAAGTATTATAAAATGCTAATAGGTTTTATTAATATTATTTCATATGTTCAGTATATCAATGCATCACAATTAAGCATTAACAGTTTATTCGTTATCTATATTGATGTTCTCTGTGATTGCAGAGTTATTTGTGACAATATCACGGTTGAAGCATCCAACAATACGTATGCGCATTACATGTGTGTATCCTATGGCTTGTGGCCTTGGTGAATCTTTCTTCCATCACCTTGATATCATGATGGAACCTCTCCCCCTTGTTCCTCACTATTACATCCTAGATTATCCGGAACGAGTCTAAGTGATATATGTAGAAAGAGAGCTTTTATGTCTATCATGCATGTCAACATGTTTTGAAGTCTGAGAAGCATTTTCTGTGTACGGTTTCTATCATAGTTGGGTCAGATTTTATGGTTGCGCCAAAAAATTCTCCCACAACCATAGCACAAACTTTTTCCAGGCAAGATGCTCCCAATATCAGTCATGGAATTTATCAAATTGTCATCCCTTGATGAATTTGGCGAATTTGAGGCCCGCTAAAGATTCCAGCTTTGAGTTCTCCATACTCAACCCTGGAAAAATCTGCAAATATATTTGACAACATTCACCATCTTTTGTCTAGAGGCCCTAACAAATTGCTTCATCAGTCCTAGTTTGATATGGAGTGGTGGGAAAATAATTTTTCCCCCTGTCAACCAGTGGTTCGTAAATGATATTTGATGCGCCTACAGTCATATTTTCCCTAGCAGGCCCATACAACTTTTCCCAGTGGTCTTCTTTAGCCCTACTATTACACAAGCATATGAAACAAGGATACTTAGTATATCCGCTTTGCTGCCCATGTAAGATGTTGACCATCTTCAATCAACGCATATAGACCACTGGTGTTCAATATATCTAAGCTTTTTCATTTATTTTCATTATATTTTCATTATTTCTTTTCTCTTTCAGTTTTTGTTTGAGTGACCTATTGGATATTCGATGCAATGATACTATTGCCTATTGTACAATAAAATCAGCACTTTCAAGCTTCTCGTTGACTATCTGCATAAAATCGGCCTCATCTCTGGTCGGTGATTGTAGGTAGGAGCGGCTATATTTTGTGTATTAGGTAGTCCAGAGGATGTCCTAACAGTGGGAAAATAATGTATTAAATAATATTATTTAAAGTCCTTTATAAAATTGAAAAGGTCTTCTTCCTTCAATGAAATTATGGAAGAAGTACTACCCTTACTCTTGTTCGAAAAAAAGTTTATTTTCTATTGGCCTTGAGACAGTTCTTTTCACTGGTCTAGAATGCTAAAAGCTCAGAATCTTGCTTGAGAGAATTAACTCTCGTACTAAATCATTTGATCTCTTCCTGTGAGAACTGTTGCTGTGTAAGAAGTACTTTTCCTCATATTCACTACCACTATCTGCACGTGTGCACATCAAATCCCTGGATAATCTTTCTTCAATATTCAGACATGCTTAGGGTGGGGTTTTCTGGGAGTATGTGATACACTGGGAGGCTGGACATTGTCGTCGGTATGTGTGGTACAGGTCGCCTTGCTGATTCCAAATCCGGATACTCAAATTTACGTTTCTTGTAAACGATTGATACCTTTCAAACAGTTAACCAAAACAAAAATACAGATCACTGTGGTGATTTCTTTGGCTCGCCGCCATATCCATGGAGATGCACACTTGCACCAAATTTTAAACCTTTGTCTTTGCCATTTTTCCACTGACTAAGTTATATTTTGACAAACACATGTTTACAGACCATAGGGAGCCCAGCAGACTTATCTCTGTGTCCCAGAGTTTCATTTCCAAAGTTATGCTATGAGGTATGGGTTTTTTTGCTTCAAAAAGTTGTAATGATTTCTTCTTTGTTCTCCTGGCTAATGGATTCAACCGAGCAGATGTAAGCAGAATACATTGGGGTTAATCAAAAACATGCTCTTCGTGAAGTACTCATAGTGTTCTGAAAATGGAAGAAAATAAATATAATATAAAGGTAAGCCCATTAAAAAGAAATAAAACGAATTACGTAATATTGCATTAAAAGAGAGAATATTTGTATAGAGTAAAATCTGGAACGGTACCGTGATCCCTGTATCTCAAGAACTAGAGCCAATCTTGGAAAGCTAATGTCATTCTGAAATCAGCACACCCGATGTACTATAAATTCATATCTCACTCCCTCAAACAAGCAAAAAAAAATTTTTTTGTTCGTCAGTGTAATAATAACAGGAATAATAAATAATAATAGAATAGATAATTAATAATAATAATAATAATAATAATAATAATATAATAATGAATAAATAATAATATTATAATAATTGAATGAATATATATATAATAATATAATAATAATAATAATAATAATAATAATAATATAATAATAATAATAGTAATATAATAATAATAATAATAATAATAATAATAATAATAATAATAATAATAATAATAATAATAATAATAATAATAATAATAATAATAATAATAATTCTGAGATTGAGCTGGAGTCGGCTCCAAAAATTGAACCCTTTCAGGGTTCAATTTTTTGAAACATAAGTAATAATAATAATAATAAATAATAATATGAATAATAATAATAATAATAATAATAATCAATAATTAATAATAATAATATAATTAATATATAATATAATATCTGAACACCTGCACGAAATAATAATAATATGCGTTTATTCTGGTTTAGCCTAAATCGGTAAGCGCAACAATGGGCGTAACCCCATTGATTTTCAGCACGCTTAAAGATGGGTAGGTACCCCCTATATACATCCTAGCAACTGAAAACTAGCCAGCTAATTCAGTTTAGGATATATCCAATACCGTGGTGTGTTGCGCGCCGCTAATATCAAGTTGTCTAGAACGATAGTTCTAATCCTTCCCATCGAAAAGGGTGGTACATGTCTAAAGAGTGGAGTATGTGCCTATGTTTACATAAACACTCCTGTAACACGCTCTCGAGAATCTCGAAATCTCATAACTTAGATGTTATCTGTAGGCTTAAAATGTTTCTCCTTTCATACGTTACATTAGTATTTGTCTTCTGCTACTGGTTTCGTCCTTAAACATGAAACAGAATTTCATGCCTTTTTTGAAATCTTACTACTTCTCACGAGACGTTTATATTCTTTCTCAGTCCTCCAAATACTGAGGTCTTCTATTAGGGGATTTCAATGTACACAACACTTGAATGGTTGGGTGTCCTCTCATACTGATTATGGTGGTAGGGTAGGCCTGTAATTCAGTTTAGGATTGCTTCAACGATTTGGAGCAACTAATTAAAGAACGCACACACACACTTTCCGGATCGTCCCAACCAATTTCTTGACACACTTACCTTAGGTGTTTCACCTAGTCCATTCTTTTCTATATAATATCATCCAGCCTTCGCTCCTATTGGTAGATTCTGACCCACAACTCGTATATATTCTCCTTAATTAAATACTTTCTCTCCATACAGCTCCATTCCTGCCCTATTCGCGTTTTTTTCTGGCACTTTCATCGGGCCGATGGGGCATTGCGTTGCTTGCTTCTACGCTAACTATATATTGGAGTGACAATGCTTTGTCTCTGGTGACTGCTTCGACTTCTGCCGATATGGTGGGAGCTGTAATCGTTGATTGGATGAGCAGGTTCATTCCTTTCTTTCGACTAAAATCTTCTCTCCTCATAATCCATGGTCCGATCGTGCTTGTTCTCTGGCCATTCAGGCTAGAGGCAGCGCGTATCGGGAGTGGAAAAAATTCTCGTTCTCCCTATCACTCTTGACGCTAATTTTCATTCCGCTTAGAATGATAAGGTTGCAGGGATACTCCTTCGGAAGAGCAATAGCGGGCTTTCATTCAAACGAAAGTGCGCTAACTCCTTGGTTCTCCCCTACTGCCAAATCTTTCTGGCCTCTTGCCAAATATATCTCTAACAACTTTCTGTAAATCTGCCTTTCTCCTCTTATTCGATCTGATGGTTCTATTGCTAATTCTCCAACTGAAGCCAATCTCTTCGGCTCCTATTTTCCCTCTAGACTTCAACCCTGGACGATTCTGGCATTCCTCATTCTCCTCCTTCTCCTCTCAGGTGTCCTATGCCTTTCCTTGTGATTACATTTGATCGGGTGCCTGGGCTCCTGAAAGCTACGAACGTTAGGAAGGCGGGTGGCCCGGATTACATTCCTCCCCGCGAGTTTTGAGTAGTGTGCTTTCGTGCTATCCCCGCCCCCCTCGTTCAAACTATATTCTCTATGTCTCAATACTGAACACTTTCCGCTCAGGTGTTGGACAGCACGCACCATGTCCAATCCTATACGAAAAAAGGCAAGCCGCCTCTGTTTATCCTTCCAACTATCGCCCTATAGCTCTTACTGGTATTCTATCTAAGATCTTTTGAACTCTTCTCAAACTCTCATTTCTTAGATCATTTCTGGAATCTCATTCACTTCTTTCCGATCGCCAGTACTGTGGCTTTCGGCGTTCGTGAGAGGTCTACTGGGCGATATACTTTCTCTATCTTACTGATTTATGGTTTCCGTGGTCTTAAGGAACTTACGGGAGACTTTAAGCGTGGTGGGCGCCTTTGACATATTCCAAAAGCTTTTTGACCGGTGTGGCACGCGTCACTGCTTTCCAAGCTCCCCTCCTTTTTGGGTTTTCTCCTTCTCCTTGCTTACTTATGTCTAGTTTTTCTTTCAAATCGCTCAATATCGGGCTGTTGTTGATGGGGCGATTCCTTCTTCTTTCTTTTTCTGTCAAATGTGGTGTTCCCAGGGTTCTGTCTTATCTCTCCCTATTTTATTCCTGCTTTTCATTAATGATCTTCTCAACCTGCACATCTAACTCTATTCACATCATGCGATGACTCGACACTCTTCTTCTGTCACTCATTTCAAGTTCTGCTCCTTAATTACTTCTCTAGAATTAGCCTCTCATCTTAACTTTCCGATTCTATTTTCTCGCTGTATTCTGGATAGAAATTTCCGGGTGGGTCGTCCTGAACTCTCTTGTGAAATTCAAAATTCTTTAAAAAACTTCAACTTCTACAAATTTCGCACTTCTCTAAAGACCCTCTAACTTTCCTATCTCTTTAAACGGTTCTCTCGTCTCTCCTGTTGACAATATAAACATCCTTGGCCTTAACATAAACAAAAAAAATTTATTTTTCTTGGATAAAACCTCAACATCAACCACGGTTGCTATGGCGAGCGGCCTCCCTAGAAACTGGGAGTTTCTGTTTAGACTGCGAGACTTTTTTTTTTTCCTCTTCCGCAGTTGCTTCCAGCTATAACTAAGGGCCTACCATCCGCCTTGTAGTGTGAGTATGCTCTCATATCTGTCGGGGGCTCTGGGCTTCAACCGGCTAGATGGATTAGGGTTGAGTCCCCAAAGGCCAAAAGGCATTTTAAACTGTTCTGTAGGGCTTTCGCAAGTGTACTTGACCCTCTTATTCTTTGCGGCGCGATTTGGTGTCTTTTAATCTCTTTTCTATAGTAATCTCGAGCGGCCAGGTGATCGAGGCGAAGCTTATCACTCGTGTACCTCCACCTTTACGTCGCCCTCGTATCACTAGGGGTGCTGTATCTGCACATGAAGGTTTTGTGTTGATGTAGGTAACTCCAGGCTAGTTCCTTCTTTCCTGCCACTTCTGTTCTGTGGAATTCTCTCCATCTTCTGTGTTTCCTGCTGGAATTTAATCTCCCCCACTTCAAAGCCTGCGTCTGTGCCTCATCTGCGTAATTTGCTTTGGTTGTTTCTGAGGCGTGCAACACCCCTCCTTGAATAGGGCTCTGCCCCGTGAGTGGTGGTAAAAAAAAGAAAAAAACAAAAAAAAAAAAAAAAAAAAAAAAAAAAAAAATCTGTACCATAACTACTCGCGTTCACACTTTTAATTGTACCAACTTGGAACTCTGAATTAAGAAATTCTTTGAATTTGAAGTTTTTAAACATAGCTGACTTAGATTTTCGACACTTGTTTATGTCAGGACTATGCCGACTGGGTACGCGAACTATGTTGATCATCCCGAAGTTTCGACATGAACACGTGTTAGCGGCGGAGGGCTCATAGCTGGAAAGCACCATGAGTGTTTTCCTCTATATATCTGATCCCTAGAGGGAAGACAATCAATACTTAGCTCTGTTCTATTGGCAGCCGCGTTGAAAACGGCTAGAAAAAGGTTAAGAAAATGCCTAAGCCTGCATAGTAGGCACACACACTAGTAAATTTATGAAGATATATGCACCAATGAACCTCTTAAGCAATATGGTAAGTGTAAAGGAGGTCGTCGATCATGGTACTAATCTGCTAAACTACTGATGAAAGTGGTAGTGATGTATCGGGAGCTAGTGTTAAAATGGCTTTTGTCTAATGATTGAGTGCAGCATACGATGTGATAGTTGTACAGTCTGATGCTGTGGTTCTGCTGAGGCTAAGCTCTGTTTGTAGCATAGTGAATCAGAGATCATATATCTGGCACTGCTGGAGTGCAACGTAAAATCGCTGATGTCGGAATCACGAGGTAAAACATATGTGCGCGCTGTGAGGTATGTTGGGTACAGTACAACTATGTGTGACTGTGTGTAGGATACGCCGTTCTGTAGTGTGGTGCGTGTGCTGTGTGTGTCGTGTGCGTGTGTGTGTGGTAGCTTGGATAGGGTAATCTGTGCCGGGTGTGGCTAAGTAAATCTGTGTGTGCTTCTGAAGTGCTAGATAAAATACTGACTGTGTGAGTAAGTAAAGCGTGTGAGGTAAGACACAGCTAAATCTGAGATGTGTTGACTGTGAGTTACGCTTATGCATGTGCGAGCTTGATTATAAGTTGACATTAGTGGGTGTATGTTATAAGAACATATTATATAAATATCACTCAGCAACAACATACGTATATATACCTAAAGGTAAGTAGCGGATATTTATACCGGACGACATCAAGAGCATATCCTTTCACAACTACATGGAGTGAAAGGTGAGTAATATAGTTAATATCACTATAAAGCCAATATAATATGAAATTCGAGTATGATTCACACAATTTAACGGAGAAGTCCGAGAGAAACTAATACGCTCGAAACCTGGCATCACTGCTGCCAACTACGGAGGTGCGGGAAGTAAATTTTACTCCAAGGCAACTTTGAGAGTAATTTCACGCTTGGATAGATATAGTGTTAAAAATATATAAAGTCAGTATAAATAGTTACTCTGGGAATAGAAAGTATCACCTAATAATATAAAATGATACCTAATATTTTAAAATACCGCGTAAACTCAGATTTCTGAGTAACAGGCTAAAGGTATCATCATATACATAGGTAAAAGTAGAGGATGCTTCACTCTAAATAAATGATATGCCTCTATTTAGGTGAATGATTATTCAAACATAAATAATAATTTATGATAATGATTTTAATATTTTTCTTGTATTTATTTTTATATTATTAATTTTATAAACATGACGATAGGGTCATGTATTCATAATACAGAGCTTCCTCTGTATAATTTATTTATATTAGAGCGCAACGTATTTATACTATGAATATGAAAAACTTATAACAAACCATTGAATAAACATAAGATTATAGGTAAAGGGAACTTCATGAAAACTCATTAGCACTAATAATAAATTATAATTACAGATGATTAAGCATAGTTGCATAAAACTAGATAACATACCTTATAAGTAGTTATATTTTATAGTATAATAATATACACTAACGCCATTTTTTTTTTACATCTGGATTTTTTAGCGATTTTTATTCCGGGTGTTTTTTGGGTACTCTATCTCCAAGTACTATTATATATAATATATACTGGATAAAACCGGTAAAATGTGAATACCTATACGAGGTATCATTTACATTAGTTATAGTTGTTATTTTTGGTATTAATGGCGTATATATTATATTTATTATATTTGCTATGTGTGTGTGGGTGGTTGTGTGTGTGTGTGGGTGTGTGTTGTATTTATTCTTAGTTGATGTGAGTGTGAGTGGTGTGTGTGTTGTGTGATGTTGGTGTTGTCGAGCGCGCGCTTCGTGTGGTAGATGTGTTTTGGGTGTTCAAAAATGTATCGTAGAATACACAAAGGATGGCCAAAATATTAGGGTGGGCCAAAAAAATAGGGGTGGCCAAAAATGTACCGTAGAATACAAAAGGTGGGTTCTCAAAAATCAAAAAGAGGTTTCTCAAAAATAGGGTTCTCAAAATTTAGGTTCTCATAAATTAGGGGTATAACTTGTGTGTAGAGTGTAAGTGTAAGGGCCTATGGGTGAGTGTATAGCTATCCTAGCGTCTTAAGATAAATATATATATATAGTAGTATATAATCAAAGATATATACATAAAATATATAGATATAAGTAATATATCGATATTATTATTATATATACCTATATACTATATATATAACTATATATTCCTAGTATATATATATATTATAACTATACAAAATAGATTATTACTTTGTGAGTGAGCCCTGAGACATGTTGGGGTGTAAATAAAGTCATGCGTGTTATAGTATCTCGAAAGCGAGACTCTTAATACCGGAAAAATAACATTGATTTCTCGGTTCAAATACAATACTATTTAATTTAAATAATAAAAATAATCTGAAATTAAAATCAAGTATTCTATGAATGCAAAATAACCTTAAAAATAATAAACAAAAAAGTTCAAAAACATTTCAAACGCATTAACCATCGCTCGACATAAATAGAATAAAAAGGGATAGCATCGACTTCCACGTGCTTTTTCGGTTCGAATTCAAAGATTTCGTTTCACAGCTAATAACGATGAGATGATAATAACCAGAAAATAGTCATAAGCATTTAAATACTTAAATAATTTCTTCCAATCAAACTAATTAAGATAATTTCATTTCATAAAAAGATTCAAGTAAAATTTACGATAAAACTCTCAAATAGGTCTAAAAGTGTAATTGACTCGCAATGGTGCGTCACCGGCATCTCTCTCTCTCTCCTCATCTCATCTCTTCTCTTCTCCTCTACTTCTTATCTCTCTCTTCTCTCTCTCTCTCTCTCTTCTCTCTCTCACTCTCTCTCTCCTCTCTTCTCTTTCTCTTTATATCCATTATATATATATATACATATGTAAATATACAAATTATTTAATTACATTATACTATTTTTATAGTATATATATATATTAAATAATTATTATTATTATTATAATTATTATTATTATTATTATTTATTATTATTATATTATTATTGAGATTATTATTATTATTATTATTATAATTATTATTAAGGAATTCAATATCAGAACTTAATGAAGTTATTTTCAAAATATCTCATTACCAGATCTCAAGTTTGGTCGTGGGAGAGAGGCATATATTTGCCTAGAGGGTGAGGCGTCGTATTGTATTTTGGGTTCATTTTTAAATATGACGGAGTGGAACTCGAACAGGTGCTGAAGCGGTAAGGCTATAGAGGCAAAAATTACGGTTAAGAACAGAATGAAGGGCACGGCTGAATAAGTAGTGAAGTCATGACCCACGTGGCGCTCGCGTGGTGTGTGTGGTGTGGTGTGTGTGTGTGTGTTTAAGTGGTTGTGTAGATGGGTGGCGGGCAGGGATTGAAGGGACACAAGGAGGGATGGGACACAAGGCGCCGGATGTGAACTCAAAACGGTTCAGGTGGGATGGGAAACGCTGGCGCAGAAACGTTCCGGTTTATTCACTCCTGCGGGTGGCTGCGCGATATCGAGAACCATAAGGGTTCACGTGCCATTACCGCGATCATGAAACGGGACGGGAACGCGAACCGGCGAAGCATCACTACAATGAGGGCTAAGTCTCTCATCTAAGCTATGAAGCACACTCCAACACAATGAACCAAGCTTGGGTCACTATACTTGCGACGCATGCTCCTCAAAAAAATTCCAGGGCCGTACGGTGACGACACGGGTTTCGCCTCCGTCTGGCCGCGCTTTCCTGTCGAAAGGGCGCAAAAAAAGGTCAAGGCCACACAAAAGTCAAACGGACCCAAAAGGTCAGAGGCCAAAAAGGTCAGGCCAAAAGGTCAAGGTCAGATATGGTGATTCTAGGATTCTGCTAGGGTCAAGGTCATTTTCGTGCGGAAAAGTGGTTATTAAATACTAATAATTAATAATCATAATCAATAAATCATAATCATTAATAATAATAAAATCAATAATTCACGCAGAATATTAATAAAGTAAAAAGAGTTTTAGCTGTTATGTTTTAAATTTAGATATCGTATTATTATAATAAATAAAAAGTATTCAAACAAAATAAGAGTTGAAGATTATAAAAAATACAAAATAAATAAGGGTTAATTATAATATACATTAGTAATTTTATTATAATATAATTTTCACATATAACAGAACCACAAATTTAAACCTCTGGTGGCTTCAAAGAGCTATTGATATAAAAATAGTGATAGGCAAGCTTTGAGATTGAGATGTGGTTATGAGATCTCGACATATTTAACGAGCAATAAATATTGACCAATTAATATTTTACAAACTTTTATATATGTATAATATAAAATATATATACTTTACAACTTATATTATAATATATATTATTATATATATATAATATATAAATTATATATAATACTATTATTAATATAATATTATATATATTATATATAATATATATATATTATATATATAAGATAGGTAGTTATTATAAAATATATACTATATAATATAACGTCACTTTAATAACTCAACTAGAGATAAAAATATGAAGTTATATATATTATATATTTAGTAAGATTATTTAAATTGCGTTAGATATTATAGCTAGACATATATATTATTAAGTACTATAAATGTATTAATGATATATATATTAAGTATATATACTAATTATCATAGTATATAATGTCAGAACTATTTAAACTCTAATACTAAGAAATTAAATAGGTGAGAAACAATATATGTAAATATATATAGATATATTATACGACCTTTATAATCTATACCATACGTATAAATTATTATAATTATATGATAAGAAGATACATATCAACAATACACGTTTCGA
>JABUQX010093978.1:0-10000 GCA_015478945.1 Trachelipus rathkii
TATAAATTCGTATGTTTACTCTTGGGGCCATATCGACTCCATTATATATTCTAAATTTTTATAAGCTTCATTATTGTTGAAAAGTTTACTCTGGGAGCGCAGCCCCCTAGACAAATGTTCGTGTGACATGCAATTGTATTGTGTGTTTCGATGAATATATCTTTATTGATTACTATTATAGTATATATATCATATATATGCTATAACTTATAGATATATTCCTCATATATTACTAGATATAAGTATTATATATATATATTTATATATTATATTTATATTATATATAGTAATCTATATAATATATAATATATACTAAACTATATAAGAAACTAAGTAATTGTTTATTATCCATACTGGGTGTCCATACTTTATTATATTTCGATATTTATCATATCATATTATAATATTATTATATCTATTTTTAGACTCATTATTAATATATATATCTTCAAGCGTGGTGCTTTAGATTTATTATATCATTATTTGATAATATATAGTATATATATATATATTCTTATTCTATATATATATATTTCACTGCTGTTATCCTATAATAATAATACTATTAGTATATATATATAGTTAGTATATATATAGTAATTTATCTCCTATAACTATATATATATATATTTGTATTAATTAATTAATAAGGATATTATAATAAATTGTATTAACCTATATATATATATTTATACAAAATTAGATTTGCACATATTGAAAATCGTGCCTTATATATATAACTAAAAACTATTGATAATTTGTTATATATATGGGTTCTTATATTATACTATTAGTCATACTTACGTTATTAATCTTAGTTATTTTTATATAGTATATGGGAGGTAATATATATATAATACCTATAGTGTAAATCATTACTCAAGGTATTCTTAATATAACGTTAATACTTGGAGCAATACTTAGATATTTTAAAATTAAACTATAATATAATAATTATAACACACCTTCCGGATCGTGTATACTCACTACGATAATACCCCAATATAAGATTGCACATTTGATTAATCTCGTGTCCTATCGAGTTAAATGCTTACTATTATAGGGCTATGAGCAATTTGTGCGCTAGTACATATCAAAGTTTCCATACTTTTAACTTATCTATAATCGTGGAGACATTTCTTGTTTTTGAAATATGTTTGTCTGGCGATAGCAGAAGGTCGACTACAACCTTTAGACTTCATAGATATTATCAATAGTAGATTTCGCTTTCGACCTGAACAGGGTTAATATAATAATACACCACTTTGCGTCAACGAACAGAAATAGAAAGGCACTGGTAATAGTGCGAGAGGGGCCTTCACCCCCGATCTTTATAAAAATCACAGGAATATACTCTAGAGAAAATATATGAATAAGAATAAAAAAATTCGTGGCCGGTCCCGATCCTTAATAAAACAAAAGTTACAGCCTCTCAAAGTATGTTATAACTCCGCTTTCATAGAACCTTTTATTTTTTGATGACCATTCCAGATTTAGCGTCCCATTTCAGGCCTTCACTCTAGTTAGATTATGATAGTTATGTTACGGTATATGCACAGGATTGTTAAATATATGTATGATTAACATTTATTATCAAAACTGAATAATTTATAATTAGAAGTTTGTGGGACAATTCTCTATATCTTTGAGATATGCCTGTATTTTTTTCGCTAAAGACCTTAAAATCATATTCGTTCGTTTTTTTTATGCTTCTTCATTATTATTAATGTTTTAGAGTATATCCTGTGATTTTATAATTTTATATATATCTATTATATATATTATGGTTACTAATATTGCTCGGTTATATTATATATTTTAATTATCTTTGGTATAGCAATCATCTTTTTGATCTTATATATAGTATGAGTCATATTATAATAGTTATATTATATATATATACATTATATTATAATATATATATAGTACTACGGTAATATAATATATGTGGATTAAGTATATATAGACGTAGTACATTATTAGTGCTATAGTATGATTTGGATACTATATATTACTTACTTGATTAACGTATATATTTACTATACTATATATATAATAATTGTAATAAATGTAGATAGGACTATATATATAATGTAACTTATTTTAGAATACTATATTCGTATAATAAGTAACTCGCTTCAATATCAGATTTATCTATGTATATATATATATTTTATCTGTATACCGTATAGATAAAGGAATAAGAATACTTTATAGTATTTTATTATATAAATTGGGTTTTATAATATTTAGGGTAGACGTTTTGCAGTTGTTCCAGAGTATTTTTCTTAATTTATATATATATATTATTATATACTACTTCTTGAGAACGAGATTTTAATAAGTTTTATGAAATTATAAGATAATATCTTTTGCGTTCATTTTGTCTATACCTTTATTTATATTCATATATATATACTATTATAAAAATTATTATTATAGTCTTAGATTATTCATATATATATTATATATATATATATATATATAATATATTATAAGTTGGTTATATATATATATATAATATTTATCATATATGATGGAACTAGGGGGTGGTCGGGAATTGGGTATTTCATTCCTAACGGCATTCCCAATTATGTCGCCCTTTCCTCTGTTTCTCCCTCCATCATTCGATCTTTGTGATTTTTTTCCCATATATATATATATATTTATATTAATTAGGGCCATTATACTATATCTATGAGCTATAGATGATCAACATTATATATGCTATTATTATTACTCATCTATAATAATATATATATGGATTATATTGTGTATATATATATAGTTGTATGTATGATATCTATATATATAGATATCTATATAAATAATATAATAGTAGTAAATAATTTTCTTTAGTATTATCCTTATAATTATCCTTAAAATTAGTATGACTATATATACATGTATATATATATAAGTAGTCTATATTAATATAAATTTATATTTACATTATCAGTATTTATATAGATAATCATATATATATTATATATTATGTCTATTATATATATATTATATATATTATAGATGATATGGAGAGGCAGTCGTCATACTTATCGATATATAGTGCATATAATATGCATATATATAGTATATATATAAGTTAAAACTTATATCATATAATAATCATCATAAAATATATTATGCTATATATTATATCTAGATATAGATAATACTTATTATATACTATATATATACTCATTTATAGGTTTTTACTTTATACTTACTACGTACTACATTAGACTTATAATATTATCGTCCTTTCGTTCCCTTATATTCAATTTATCAAGTAGAACCTGTACTTATCGCAACGCCCAATTGTATTTTATAACTATAATAACTAATTAATATATTTCATGTAAATAAATTCATGTATATATATAATATAATATACGAAACTTCTTCCCTTTTGAGTAACGTTTTGAATAATTCCTTAAGGAAAAATTCCTTTGGAATTGAGTCGGATATTAATTTTGATAAACACTTGATTTATATTATATTATATTATATTATATATAGTATATAGTATATATATATATATATATATCTATTACTAAATATATATCTTATTAATTTTTTTATATATAGTTCTAGTCTA
Organism: Trachelipus rathkii; assembly: GCA_015478945.1. Classification (NCBI taxonomy): domain Eukaryota; kingdom Metazoa; phylum Arthropoda; class Malacostraca; order Isopoda; family Trachelipodidae; genus Trachelipus; species Trachelipus rathkii. Next base: position 3,599 of record JABUQX010093978.1, read on the forward strand.
TATATATATATTATGCAATGGACGGTGTAGTGCTGACTGATGTTTGTCAATAGCATAACGGTGTTTTTGTCCGATGTTATACTCGAATCATCTTTGAGTCTGTTGCAGTTCGTTTAGAAACTATTTATGATAAAGTTAAGAGCAAACCATGTACTGATTGGACATGATGAGAGATTCTCTCTGTGAAAGTTGTTTTGGTTTGTTTAATGTTCTTTTTACTCATTGGGGTTAATATAAAAGTTATTGGGCTTCAGTTGATGAAAACCATAGAAAGAAATGAAGAAACAGGCAGAAGAGAGAGTATGTTGAGAGAAACTTTGATTAATCAGTTGTAAATTAAAAATTTGGAGTTTTCCATGGATGAAGAGGAAAAGATGTGTGAAGAATCTAATTCTTAAATAAAGTAGTGTAACTTGTTGGTTCTTTTCCTTCATAGGCGCGGCTTTCAGGAGGAGTTGTAACGTTTGGTGTAAGGGGTGGTCTGTAGAAAGTAATTTGCTGTAAAATTTGCAGTGAAATTTGCAGCCTATCATATCAAGATGGATCTCTATAGATAGAATTTTTGTTTCGGTTTGTAAGCGGTGGAAAGGAGGCAGCCTGTTATTATTCTAAGAGCTTTGTTTTGAATGACTTCTGGTTTTCAAATGTTGGATTGTGATATCGTGCATGGAAACACAAGCGGGCGCTGCATAGTTTATGATTGGGCGGATGTATTGTCTGTATACTACTGAGAGGGACTCTTTGTGCTGGTCAAAAGTTGTTCCTGTTAGTATTATCATCGCATTCAGTTTAGGTGTTTCTCTGGAGGTAATATTGTTTATGTGGGGTATGAATGTCATGTGTGGGTCAAATGTTAAGCCAAAGATGGTGGTTGTTTAATGAGCGGGAGTCTGATGTTTGAAAAGGAAAACCGTTGGATGTGTGTTTAACTCTCTTTTGTTAGATGCGAGTAATGTGATAGAGGATTTTTGGGAAGAGGCAGTCATTCTGTTTGTTGACAGCCATTTCTCCAATTGGTTTATATATTGTTGTGGCTCTTGTCTTGATGTATCTATAAAGGGACTTTGGGCTGCAACTGTTTGACCATCTGCATAACTATTGATTTGATTTTTAAAAAGGGGATGTGGGTTATGGTAGAGCGTGCATAAATAGATTAGAGAGTGTTGGTGATAGGATGGAACCCTGGGGGACTCGATTATATAACCTGTAGGGTACGAGAGGTGTGGCGCTCTTGTATACCTCTATCTGTGCGACCGGATAGGAAATTTGATATTATTTTCTTATCATTGATGTTTATTTCTGCATTAAAAACTTTGTCTATTAAGAGGTGACGTGGGACTGTATCAAATGTTGCTTATGTCTATTGCCACTAGGAGAGTGAGAGGGGGTGGTACACTTTGGTTGAAACCTGTGACGATGTTTTGTGTCAGATCGGTAAGTAGTGAGGTAATGGAGTGGTTTGATCTGAATCCATGTTGTATATCTGAGAGGGGGATAAAGGGGGAGATTCTATTAAGGATTAACCTCTCGAGGTATTTGGATATAGTAAAAATTAATGAAATAGGTCTATATGAGGCAGGGATGTTGGGTAGTTTATTAGGTTTCAGTATGGAGATTATGTGTGTGTGTGTGTGTGTTTTCAGAATGGGGGAATAGTGTTTGTTTCCAAGCGGTGTTGAATATTTGAATTAGTACTGCTATGGCTTTAGTTCCAAGGTGTTTGAGGTGGATATTGGATATTTTATCTGGCCCTTCTGCTTGTGAATTTTTGAGGTTTTTAATGGTGTTAAGTATTTCAAGTGAAGTGAATGGGAGGGGGGGACTTCTTGGTTATTCTTCTTTAATTTTTTCTTGGTTGTTCTTTAATTTTTTTTTCTTGGTTGTTCTTTAATTTTTTAAGTCGTTTAGTTGTTAATTTATTGGTGGGAGTTGTAGGTTTATTTATCTATTTTAGAGCAGCCTGACATAATGAAATTGCATTGATTTTTAGGGCTAAGGATTTTATTGTTTTGTTTACAGATTATTCGTGTGGATTAGTGGAGGTGCCAGGATTGTGAAGTGTGGATTTTTGTTATTCCCGTTTTCCTTTTTGCAATTTTCACTGTTGCCTTATGGTACGTTTAACAGTTCTTCATGCCTCGTCGCTAATTGTTGTTTTATTCTGTTGTTGAGGTCCACATCTTTTGGGTTTTATTTACTATTTTGTTTAGATTTGGTTGCCCAGATGTTTGAGGGAATTTCAAGTTTTATCAGGTATCTTTCTGTTGAGAAATTTGGGATTGAAATGTTTGTAGCCTTCAGATGTTTTTCTTTTGATATTTAGAATGGCTCATTGAAATACTGTATTGCCATGTCGAGATATAAAGTTTGTCGTTTGAAAAATAAATGTAGTTCTGTTCTATTAAATATAGTTATTGTAAGTCTTTTTAAAGTGGTGTGATGTGCGTGTGGATAGAGTGCGATGCAGAAATTGTGATTAATGAATGATCAAGATAGAGAAATGTTAAAAGATTTGCCATATGTTGCTACGAGCTGAATTTGGGAACAAAAGAGATGTCGGGGGATGGTTCCGATTTGCGTTGAATGGTTGTCGCTGGCTGGTCGCCGTTGAGGATGCTGGAGTGCTATTTTATGAGAGTATCAAATTCCCTAGTGAATGTGTTATATTGAGCTATGCAGGGTGATGGGTATTAGAGTCCCCCGTATTAGTATAAGAGATTATTATATTAAATTAGGTGATAGTCGTGTATCAGTATAATTCTGGGGACAGAGTTTAGAGGTAAGTGAGAGATATAAACATTGATTAGCTGGTATGGTTTTACACTTTAACTCATTGATTTGGAACGTGGAGATTTGGTCATTGTTCATAATTTGTTGTGTGTGGTTTGTGGTGTTTCTCTCTGAATTGATCAGTTTTTGTGATGAGCATAGCTAGATCTATAAATTGCCAGTGGGATTTTATCTTGTTTGTAAGGTTGTGTAATTGGAAAATACAGAGGTAGAAAAGCTGGTGTGAGATTGATTCCCGAAATTAGTGATATGCTATTGAACTTATTTTAAGGTGTGGGAAAATTTTATGCTTATTCTTAAATCCCGATCTATATTTAATGGTGAGAAACAGGTGTTTGATTGAGTTATATGGGGTGATTTGAATTCTCGCGTGCGAAGCTCCAGCTTACTGGACAGGCTGCTGGGAATATTGATTGAGGGGTCTAGCGACGAAGTGCACTTATAAAACCAGAGTCATCTGCCGTGTAAGTACCTAGAAAAGCCTGTCTCTCTTTTCGAGTGAAAGATCTACGGCACTTCTCCTGGGGCTGATAAATATTCTGGGGTCCCGGGACTGGTTCTGCCAACACTGGCTATAGAGAGCCGTAAGAGCAAAACCTGGTCTTGACAAGCAACCCAAATATATAAAAGGTGGAGTATAAGTAAAGGAAAATCAAACTGCATGCTAGAAAGCATGGTGTTTATCCTATGATAGCACCTTCCGCCGGAGAGTAGAGAGGGGGTAGAGTGAGCCTGACGCAAACATCCCCGCTTCTCGATATTCGAAATAATTCCTCGGTGAAACATGGATGTTCTTCGTCCCACGTATCCTAGTCATGAATAGGCGAAACTAATATCAGCGGTCTATAGCATATATATATATATATATACATATATATATATATATATATATATATAGCATATATATATATATAGTTATATATATATGGCAAGTATATATGGCGTTTCAATATAAATAAAGTAAGGTATATATATATATAAGGTCGCACGATGCCACTCACTTATGGCAGGGGCCCTTTCAAAAGGGAGGGGACAAAGAAAAATAAACAAAAGGAAATGCAAATCAACCTGGTTCACCCAACGCAATTCCTTCAGGTGAATTTGCACGTGGGATTTAAAGGAGAGAAAACTGAACACTTGCGAAAAATAGATGAAGACATGAGTCTATTAGTGAAAGTGGTTGAAAGAAGAAAAACTCTGCAAACTGGGCAGATCCTGAGTCCAATATTCAGCCACTAATGTTCTTCCAGCATGTGAGAGTAACCTCCTTGTGTTACGAGGGCGCACGCAACGGTGGAGGAATGCGAGAGGTCACTCCCTCTCGAGCACCTGCTGTTGTAATACCCGTATATATAGCAGATATAGATATAGCAGCAGCAGTATGGTGTAATATATATATAAGTGGGAGGTAGTAGGTTATGTTATATATATATATATATATATATATATATATATATATGTATATATATATATAAATATAGTGTTAGAGAGAGAGAGAGAGAGAGAGAGAGGAGAGAAGAGAGAGATCTTAAACAAAGAACATAAAGTGGGAAGGTAAAGAATTACTAGCCTTCTCTGTGATTGAACCACTGCATGTTGCGAAATGAGTATGCTCTGATGCTTTCTTACGACTTGCGCTTATCCCTTAACCCATAAAAAAGTTGAGTTCGCTAAACAGTTTTAAAGCGCTAATCAAGTTCCTTCAAGCACACTCACCAGGTGTCCAGCCTGGGTTCCATCCCTTCTATTCTTAATAATATAAGTTGTTAAATATTGTATAATCGAATTATTATTTAGATCTTAAACAAAGAAACATAAAGTGGAAAATAAAGAATTACTTGTTCTTAAACTCTAACATTTTGGGTTATGGATAGCTTCCACATTTGAGTATTGTCCTCTATTTCTGCAACATGCGGTGGTTCAACCCCAGCAGGTAATTCTTTACCTTCCCACTTTATGTTCTTTGTTTAAGATTTAAATAATAAATTGCGATTATGCATTATAAGTCAACAAACTATATGTTATATATGATATATAGTATATTATATTTTTTATAAATATATATATATATATATATATATATATATATAAATATATTTATATATATATATATATATATGATAATTTCATTTTGTCACTTCCAAAGTATCTGGAACCACCTCAGCGACATTGCCAAATTAGGGGACAAAACAATTATTATAACAACACATTATATCGAGGATGCTCGAAAAGCTGATAAGGTTAGTCTTTCGATATTCAATCGATGAATAGATTTGATCTAATATATAAACTTGCAAAACATCAACTCAATAACAGATGTCGAATTAAGTCTTTCAGAAAAGAATTCCGCCAATTATTAATTTATGAATTTACACTTCTTTTCAGAACTTAAGTTAGAAGGGAATTCAGCTATGTTTGCTACTAAGTGTTGGTTTCTATTAGCTACAAAATTATAATAAAATATAATATAAACTTGTACCTCTTCAACACTTCAAATGTCATTTGATCATATTCATGGAATAATAACTCACCCAATAAACCTTCTTAACTACATCTCGATCATTTGTTTCATTCTAAACGAATAAAAAAATAGAACTTTTTCTTCATCTAAAAAATTTCTACTGACAAATTCTTTTCCCCTAATTTTAATGATAATTTAACTAGAGATTAAAATTAGTCAATTTCTGAAGATCAAGTATATATATAAAGAAGAGCATATATATATAGTGTTATATATATATATATATATATATATATATGTTATATATTATTATATATATATATATATATATATATATATATTATTATATATACATATATATATATATATATACATATATTATATATATTATTATATATAGAGTTTAATCACCCTACTATAATTATTATTGTTACATATATAGATCTATTTCTTGCCCTTATTTCTCTTCTTCTTTCTCTTTTCAGAGGAACAAACACTCCCCTGACTCTGACTTCACTATCCTCTCACTCAATATGATCATACAACGTGTTTAACTGTACAAGAAGAAAATCCGAAACATCTCCAGATGGATGACCGAAATCACAATATATATTTCAGCTCAAGTGAGAAACCACAAATATAGATGGAATAAATAGTATTTTAATGTTAATTATGCTTTTTCTTCAGCAGGCAAGAAGAAAAATGAACTAATAATATTAATGGGATATTTCTTCCTTCTAATAACATTCTATTTTCTTTCCCCCTTAACTTCCTTGAAACCACCTATGAACATTATTGGGTCTTACTGAAATTTAGCCCTGAAAAGTTATTCGCCCTTCATCATCTTCAAATTTATAATTAATGTACTTAGATACATCTAAAATCACCTAATACAAATCCAATCCTTTACAGTTTGAAAATAAAAATACAATATTTTTCTGCCTGTTTTTTCTCACCCTTCGGTAATTATTAAAATAAATAAAACTCCACCATAGTTTTTCTTTCTTTTTCATTTATGTTTCTTCCGGACAAAATCCTTTGCAGCCGTCTTTGGGTAATTGTACGCTAAGAATTAATCTGCCCAAATATTTATTAGAGCACAAAAACTTAGAGATTATGATGCTAGCTTACCTTACCATCCTGGCCCCAGA